>NAOQ01000048.1:0-13467 GCA_002751075.1 Ichthyophonus hoferi | reverse complement strand
TTTTTTAGGTTGCTCCTAATACACATGTTATTCATGATGTATACGAGTCGACGATTTTAAAATAATGAACGAGCATCAAATACTACGGAGATATTGTTAATGTTATGGTATAACTTATGATATGGTACTCCATCCTACCATAATTCTACAAATATTATTTTTTCCCCAAACTTTGCTTTATGCTTATCTAAATACGCTTTATTTTTACAAGCCTTTCCCTAATATTTTAGTTAGATAAGTATACATATATTATTCTATACTACCTCGTAGATACCTGTGCTATTTTGTTATTCCTGGGATGCAGATGCCTATACTATATAATCCCCCTTTCCCAAGTCCTGGAATAGTTGATTGTGTTTTATCGCATGTAACTGCGTGGATTGGCTTCCATAAAATATACGATTAATATATAAGTTAAGGAGTATCCACCAATAATATATTCCAGGTGTAATCTGGCTCACCAATGGAGTCATAGCAGTTGTCATCTTTTTATCTAATCACCAATCATCTTCAATATTGGAAAGGCGATGGCTCATTATGCTAGACATAACTTGTTAAGGCAATCATCATGTGGTAACGTATATGTACTATGAAAACCACTATTATAGCTTATTATTAGTTTGTTAGCTTACCAATAATCCTTATATTTCCAACATAGGTTAATAATAAATAGTAGATATTTCTCAAGTATTTATATGCTATCACTTTTCTGTATTTTAATAAATGTAAATATAGAACAACCATATAGAGCTATAAACTATAAATTTATGATAATATTGATGTGGCCGGAATTAGACCATGCAATTCTGCTCGTAATTGAGGACAGAACCTGTATGTCTGCTTTAGTTCGTTGTTACGTCAAATGGCAATACAACCAGGTTTATAAACGTAGAGTATGAAATATTTATGTACACAGATATCAAGACGATGTACATATGGGCATTTCTCAACTACCTAGCCAAATATTCATTGAGGCATAAATATTAAGATCATCAAATTCATAACTAGATATTTCTTAAGGATAAAGCGAAAAAAAAAGTGAGTTGAGTCTTATGACGTAGTCATGAAATGAAGACTTTCAAAAAACTACTACCCATTTATCAAGCATATGATTTGCATCTTACTCATTGAATATATCAGTGATTTGACCAGCAAGCCATACTTGCTTATTTACATGATCAAGGCCGTATAGTTTTCCAAAATAGAGTATATAGAAGATAAATTTCTAAAATCACAAATGAAAAAAAAATAAAATATAAAAAAAACGACATTATTATTTATATCATATTTTGCCTAAATCATGTCCAGTACTTCTGTGCCTTATATTGGAGCTAAGCATAAAGAGCAAACACATGGTGAAAACTGCACAGACTGAGTTTGCCAATAATATTCCACACATTTCTTGTTTTAATGGATCACAACCTTTTCACTATGCCCAGATCCCTTCATTATCTCGTCTAAGTGAAAAAGAACTATATAAATGAAAAACTCCTAATATAAATTATTTTAAAATTTTAAAATACTTCTTTTTTCTCAATTTTTTTTTAAAAAGAAAACAATTGGAAATAAAGGCATTTAAGATTACTCCAAACGCACGATGAGTACGCGCATAGACCATATAATGATCCAATAGAAATAATTTATCCATTTAAAGCATACCAATAAGATTACAATATTTTATCCCCAGATCTACGGTACCAGTACAGTAAATGTAAGTAGCAGTGTTACTCATTTACGTACCGAGTATTTTTAAGGTGGTACTAATAAATATATAATAATGGCATTGCCTTCTGCACAACTCAATTTAACACCTGAACAATGTGAAGACATAAAGAAGTCATGGGCGGTACTCTATATAGATAATTATTATGAGGCTAACCTAACAGAGGTGCCAAGCAACCCCTCGGTAAGTCCATTTTGGGGGAAGTTCTTTGATATGTTCTACACTGAGCTTTTTAATCGTGCACCCGAGGTAAAATATTATTTCTCTCCCAAAACAGCAATGTGTGTACAAGCCGAGTGTCTTGTATGTCTTATGTCGCATCTTGTAAATAGATGTGACGAACTACGCACTGGAGAAAGTCGCCAGGAACTGCGGAGGATAGGAAAAGCTCACCATCTATCATTGCTCGCCACAAACATGTATTTTATTATTGCACAAACATTAATCAATATTATAGAACAGGCTTCAATTGAAAGTGGTGTGGTATTTTCTATCAATACCCGTCGAGCATGGAGGATTGCCATATCTGTACTTGTTGATTTTATGACTGGAGGAAAGGTTAAAAGACGTACAGTAATGTGTTTATTTGGGGATTCATACTCACACTCAGCTATTGATATCTTAACAACCTTCTCTTCGGGTCCCAAGACCAACTTTGTCACTCGTGCACATACGTTTTTTACACACAAACTCTGGGAGGATAGCGGGAAAAATAAGCGCCGTACAGTTAGTTTGACTGGGTTTAGTACAAGCCTGATCAATGTCTCTAGATACTCAGGACAGGAAATTAAGTAGTACACAGGGAAACGAGAAAAAAAACGAAGAAACAAAGAAGACATGGTTATACTTAAAAATATAGTTGTAAAAAATTGCAATAGATATAGATATAAACACGATTAGACTTAATCAATCCAAACTAAATTGGTGGATAGGATGTCCTATATATATAGTTAGATATCGTCTTTACATTTGTATTTAGATTTCCCTTTTTTATCTGTTTTGTAAATATAGTTATACACTTTAAAAGGTCAGATATGCACGTAGTACAATTTGAATGGCCCCAGGCTTAACTAGTGATACAGTAATTTATGAATATGAATAAATATTTTAACTGAAACAATGTTGTATATAGTCAGTATAGAAAGATATATTGAGACGATATAAACAGCGGAAAATGTCATAGTACTGTAAGACCAGGCTCAAGATCAAGGCAATATCAAAACTGTTGCAATTTGACATTTTTCTGCCTATCTATTTGCTGTAATATACATAGCTATAAAGTTATTCGTTTTACATTCACCAGGTAAAGTATTTTATATTTTAAGAATTCAAAATAAAGTGGAACATTGCATTGACATATATAAAAGGATGAGACCTTTCGTGTTGTTTAGTAACACCCGACCTCCCAATCTCATAGATAATATGGTCAACAGGGACACAGATGCTTTCTGAAAGTTGGTGTTATTATGTCTGAATAGAAAAAAGTATGTGTAGACTAAAATGCACCTAAACCAATCAACTTACTCAAATAAAGTTTAATGTTAATAAAACAGAATATACTAGTTGTCATATTTAGTTATCCTTAATACCAATTATAATACATACCATATATAGGTAAAGCGTAAAATGTCGTACATAGTTAATTTAAAGCCATACGCCAATTGAACAGTAGTAACCCGTGTTAATTATTTATACTTGCACATATCACATTATTAGACATATCCATGACTTTATTATAACAGCCCGACTATAATCGATCGTCATTAAATACTAAGGTTATATATATATATATATATTCATTTAAAATTGAAAGTATGTTATGTCTTTTATCATAGAAATCTCAGTAGATTCACACTATAGACACTTACTACTATAATTGTAAATATCTATGTACTTATATATTTTTATATAATCAACGATATTTATGTATGCCCGTGCACCATCAACCGTTTACATTTAATTGACAAACTGGTGCAGTCCTATTTAACCCATAGATCAGTAGAGCATAAACTGAAGTTATCTATCGTCTATCTGGCTGATGACATTAACTATTCACAATGTAGATACCATATAGTATATATATTTAATAATTAGAAAACAAATAACATAACCCTATCTATAAACATAATAATAATTCTGACTGTAGTTTCAAAGTCTGTTATCAAGATTATCTTTAATCAGACGACATCTATTACGATATACGGTGGGTGTGTTTCCCCATAATGTTTATGTTGAGACGGTTATTTTTGGCCATTAATTGCGATCGTAAGATCTAATTATTTGCTATAATCTCCGATTAACGTCATGCAATCTCATTATTCTCGGGGTCCCTACGATCCCATAGCGCCAAGGGCAACAGAAACAAGGACCTACATGGTAACCGAGTAGAGCATGCATTGTAATTTTTAGATATAAATCTGTATATTATTATAACGTACACCTTTCTACGTTCAAAAAAGTTAATAGGTAAGAACATTCATTTAATAACTTTATTAGAAATAATGTTATCGACAGAAACGTAATACTTTTTAGCGCACCACGATACCATCAATCTAGTTGTAGCCGAATCAATCAGGAACGTACAGTTCCAGATAATACGTATAGTATTTCCAGATACACGTTTAACGTTGTTGTATTTATAGTCTGTATATGTATAAAGGAAATCTAGCTGTGCTGGCATTCTTCACGGTTCTAGACACGTAAATGACTAGGGTCAGAATAGGAAATTAATAAACTAAGCGATCAACGAGCGCCTGATCAAGTTAAACTATTTAAGTCAATTAAACTATGCTTAAGGAATCCGAACAAAAACAATTAAGAATTCTAGAATATATCTATCTGGACAGAACTTACGTTCTATATACGACTAGAATCGCCAACGAAGCCAGAGCATCACTTTCTGTCAACTCTACAAGAAGTGAAAATAAGAGAACCCACTCATATTTAGACCCTAACGTCAGCATTATCATTGACTATCAAACAGATAGCAGACTTAAAGACAGATGAGATCCAAACCTCCGATAAGGAACTAGTATTCATTTATCGCCAATCGGGTTTTAATAGAAGACCGAATCTAAATATCAATAAAAATAATTAATATAACCCTATTCTTAGACCAACGCTATGCATACCATACTTGCCACAATTAATGAGTCTCATACCTGGACCCTCATACCGTGAAGCCAAGTCCCCAAGGAGGCTACTATACTTTGAAGTCCATGGGTATGTCACAATAAACAATTTTATATACTTAACATATATTAGGAAAATCATAATAATAAAATCTTATGCAATTATAATGTAGTAAATTTTAACAGAACTCGTAATGGCAGTCTGTGAAATGGCTATACACCTTCTGAGGTACCTAAAAATCACCGCAGAAAAGTGCATAATATATGAGAGGGCACCACTAATGCTCTGTGCCTTCTCTGATGCAGACTTTGCAACTAATCCACACACATTCTTTAGTACTTCAGGATATATAATTTGGCTCACCAGGAGATCAATCATTGGCTCTCCAAAAAGCAGAGTATAACCACTTTATTAACCACTTAAAGTGTGTGTATTGCCATGCCAACTACATGTCAGAAGATCTCTTACTGATAACCAGTCAGCAATATATTTTACTGAGGAAAGCTGTTTCAGCTTTTAGAAATATATTTTATTTTAACAAAAGTGAAAATACATTCCATTACATTTCATATTTCATAGGATAAACTTAGATTATCACACTAAACAATCCTCACAATCCAATTCCAAGTAGTATACAAGAATACTAGCAGCACTAGTACTTGTTACAGGCTAAGTCACATTACACAACGTTTATACAACGAGTATATTTTCCATGTCAACCACATGTCAGCAGATCTCTTATACCACTTCGCACTACTAGACTACCTATATATACATAGGGCTAAGTCACATCACATGACTTTTTTATATAGCAGTCTCTACTTAATAAAAAACCACTTTAGAACCAAAATCATGTCTAGCAAACACAGAAACGATATTAGAAAATATACATAAACATAACGCATACTTTATATCTCCGCATGGATCCACCACTGACACTGATAAATCATTATCAATTGATGCCGTTAATAGTAATAAAACTAAGGCTAGGTTTAACTCCACTTAGTCACACAGATATCTCACACTAATATTTGACATTCAACAAAGTGTAGGACACGTAGATAGATTAAAAGAAGATAGAATAAGAGTAGAATTAGAATAAGACAGTTTTAATTTTATTCATATCTTTAATAACATCGCAATAAAATATTGATTAAGTATATGATAAATTTTTAATCTTACGTTATTCGGCAAGGCATGATAATAATATATAAATAATATACTAAAGCTATTGGTATATGATATGATCTATGTACATATTACATGTGATGTAACTAGACAGTGATGCAATAGCCTTCTAAAAGATTTTCCATCTGTGATGTCATCAGACAAAAAACGAAACAACACAAAATGGCTTATTATCACTATATATACTAATGCATTGGTAGACAGATATATATATAATTACGTAGTACATGATATTTTATGCTTATGCAATATTAAGTAACTACATAGACACCACTGATGTATATATAGCATAACATACCAATCTGGTCTATGACATCATTATGACGATGCGTGTGTATGTCATCAATACATAAACTCTAAAATATCTCATAATCATGTATGTGCTATGATAGACATACATTCATATGTTATTATCCAGTAACCGTGGACATAACTTATTGCTCATATATTATTGGTTAAGGTTACCTAATCAATAGCAGATCTTTGATCGAAGGGAATGTGCTCCTAACGAGTAATGGACAGTCGCAATAAGCATTTTAAACTTTAAAATGCATTGCCAATGGCTTGGTAATATAATAATTATAATCATAGTAGTAGTCATGCCTATAATAATAAAATAGTAAGTAATACTAATAGTAGTATAGTAATAGTCATAGTAATAATAATAATAATAATAATAATAATAAAATAGTGTTTTTCCAGTGTAGCCTTTTTATTTCTATGTATATTTGCAAAGACCTTACAGTACAATAACAATTAATAATTATCAATGGTGCAATCAATATAATTAATTAAATAGTAAAAGATAATAATATATATGTACCTGTAGTTATACATACAAGCAGGTCAAGAAGGGTACATAATTAATCGCAGTTCAGGAAGTATGCTATATCTAAATGAGCCATCTAGGTGGTGCCTGTGCCTGTGCCCCTAAAACATACCCAATTAAAATTAATAATAAACTACAATCGATTATTAATTATATATATATATCCTATTATATCATATCATAATATATTAGATTCGCCAAGAATCATGGTAGCAATATATATATATGTTGAGCTCTATTTTCCAATACAAACTATATTGTTATTGGCCAAAAAAGTCATTCAATTGCAAGACAACAAAACATTGGTTAGATCTATTAGACTAATTAATCAGACTAATTAGCATTGACTACCAATAGGCAAATGCAATTAATCATAAAAAACAATGTTTAATAGCGCCTTATTATTGGTATTTTTCCTTCAATAAAAGTGATAGGGTATTACAGCCGTTAAAATACCAAAATATGCAGGTAAAATAAATAATCCATCCCTAGGTATAACTTAAAATATGTATGTATGTAGGTATGTAGTTGTCTAGGATTGTATGTGTGTATGTATTTGCTGACACAAAAATACACATACATAACACCTACATGCATATACATACATAAATATGCGTATATATAGAAGTAAAATCATTTTAAATTATCTAAAGACTAATTACCATTGGATGAACAGGCCTTAGTAGCAGCAGCCATAAATTGATCGGACTCTACATTTAACATTTGAGCCAATTGCCACACACCATCCAAGGCCTGGCCGACTGCTTGATTGGCTAATGCATTTTGAATCTCAAGTTCATATTCATTTTCTGTTATCTAAAAGGGAACAAAAGGAAACAGGAAGATATATATATATATATAGGTAGAGTGGTGTGTGCTTATTGATGTTGGATGGAAGACATAGGGTTAGAGAGGTAGGAGGGAAGATAGAAAGGAGGCTCTAGTATGATGGTAGGATAGTATGATAGTATATAGTACTATAGTGGGATGATATAATAGAAATGTAGTAATGATGGTATGATAGTTTGAGGGTATGACAGTATAGTATTATAGCATCATAGCATAATAGAATAATATAAAGATAGTATAGTAGTATAATAATATGATAGTATAAGAGTTATACTCTCATCCCAATATATCTCATTGCCGCCCCACAACAACAGACATTATCATATAATACAATACAATACCACCTAACATCATAAACTACCCTACCATACAACATTACACAATACTATACACCAACACATAGCAGCATAATATACCATACAACACAATACACAATAATACAATACATCAGCACACCAATCCTTCCCTACCTGCTTTGGAAACTGTTCCCAATAATCATCATTTTCGTTGTCTATCTCATTGTCAATGCCATTATCACCAATACTGGGCCTCTCCTCCCCTACGCCATCTACCGACAAGTCATTTTCTGCAGCAATTCCTGAATCATCCATTCTGTTGGCTGATGATATGCTCAAGCTGCTTTCTGATCCGAACATGCGAGGTGGAATGAGGTGTGCAACACTTGTCTCTGTCTGTGAATATATATATCAATTGGATACAAGGGTCATAGATTAGCTGTTGATCCAGTTATATCATCGCTGGGATCAAAATTATATTCGATCAACTATTACCTTGACTAATAAATTAATCTCACCATTATCAGTCAAATCACAAGAGATCAATTCCAGACCCAATAGTTCTTGCAATCAATTAATACTAGAACCAGTCATCATGAATCAATAAGCTGATGGCAATTAATCAGCAATCAATCAGATGAGTGCTGAAACTCTCACAGATGTGGGAACGTATTATAAGGAATATCCGAATAAAATAGAGTCAATTCCTTAAAAACCCATTTGGATTAATTGCTGAATTAATTAGACGTTTACTTACATAAACCAATAGATGTATAGTAACTTTACCATTAATACAAAATAACCGCAGCTATCTTTATATCTCTGTCTAGTGTATCTTAATCTTAACATATATATGGTGAAGAAAGAGTAAGAAAAATAATAATGTAAATTAAGAGAGAGATATATATAGAGAAATGGCTTGATAAAAAGAGAATAAGAACCAAAAGATTAATAAAACAGGAGAGGGAGTATGGAGGTTGGTTTGGTTAACAGGATATGAGGTGTTCACTTATATTATATTGTATTTTACTATATGTTATATATTGTATTTTACTATATTACACTATACTATATTATATTATTATGTTATATTCTACAATATATATACTTACATACATACATACCCAAGAACTACGGCGACGAACCTCTAGGTCTTTCGCACTACAGCTACTACTACAGGTAATGGATATGGCTGTAGAGTTCCTTAATTCCTCTGCTGTCAATGCTTTAGTTTCTTCAAATCGCCAGTCACCATCTTCTTCACAGAGACGAACCACAAAGAAGGTTTCTGCTTTGCTGTTCTATATATATAGATGATAGTACGATAGTATGATAGTGGGCGTGTATGTATGTATGTATATATGTATGTGTGAGTATATGACCAATAGTAAACTAATATAATGGTATGATAATATAATAATACCATATATATGGGTATGTGGCTCATAGAATGAAATTCAATAGTATGATATAGTACGTGATATGGTATATGATGGTATGTATGTTAGTACAATGATATAACAATGTAATGGTATAATGATGTGTGGGCATATGGTTGATAGTATAATAGTATTATATTGCTATATTATCATGCAAAAATAGTAACATACAGCTAGGTATAATACAATACTATACTATACTATACTATACACTATATACACTACTATAGAATATAATAGAATAGAATAGAATACATCACACGACACTACACCACACTAGATTAAAATACTACACAGCACACTGCAACACAATAATTAAAATCAAACACAATACACTAAAATACAATACAATACAATACAATACACTACCTACCGTTTCCTTAGCAAATAACACCTTGGCATGATCTGGGGGTTCATTGGGACCACATTCATATAAAACATCTAACGATAGCACGCCATTCCATTGCTCAACTGCCCGACCGTGATTACCTGGGAAGATAGTATAGTGGGGTAATATTATAGTAAGGTGACTATATAGTAAGGCTATAGTAGAGTAGGGTGATAGTATTATTGGGCGACAGTATAATATGGTAGAATAGTATAATGGGGTAAAAATATAATTGTAGGAGAATATAATGGTGTGCTACTATAATGGTAGAATACCATAACGTATGAATATATTATATATACGTACTACCATATATACATGTATCTTTGGGGAATAGTGTATAGGTACCAGTTAGTACGTGAACGTACAGTGTCTGTATTAAACATTGATTTATAGAATGACTAATCAAGCAAATAGCATATATATATATATGCATACCCACATAAATTATACAGTATTATATTACACTGTAGTATATTAATAGTATAATCAAGTATAATATAGTATGATATAGTATAGTAGTAAACTAATCTATATATACATACATAAATATATTATAATTAAACATTCAAGAAATGAAGTAAGTGGGACAACCTATATGATTGCTATGGGTAGAGTGATAAAATAGTCTGATAGATACAATATAATACGACACTATAGTATAATATAATGCAATATAATAAAATACAATCTGATACAACGCAATATAACAAAATAAAAAACAGCACAGTATGTTATAATATAACGCAATACAATACAATACAATAAAACTTAATATAGCATAATATAATAACACTATAATATAATAAAATGCAAGGAAACATAGCATAAATCAATATCGTACAACACAATAAGATATTATCACATAAATACATCTCTATCTCTCTGCCACCCTCTCTATATAATATAACATACACATATACCAATATATGTATGCCACCTACTAGCAAAAAACCATGAGGTTTGATCGTAACTCTGGGACGCCAACTCGTCAATCAAAGCCCTTTTACTACGACAGGTGATTGCGACTAGATCTACACTCCATTCCCACCACGGGTAAGATTATTACTATATAACGGAGGATATGATGTATATTGTATTGTATTGTATTGTATATGAAGGATTTGTATAGTGTTATCTAACATAGTATTATAATATAGTATAAGATATTATAACATAGTAGAGTATCGTATAATACAGTATAATATAATATAAAATACGATAATATAATATCACATAGTATAACATAGCAATATATGGGGGGTTTCGATCCAAATGATAAGTTTTACGACCAAAATTATAACCTTCCCGATCAAAACGAGGACATATATATATATACCTCAATCATATATGGATGCAAATATTTTTTAAGTTATTATTTTGATTTTAAAAGACTTGTAATCGCTTAAAAACTACATTCCATATCACAGATAACAAGAAAAACTTTTGCATTAATAGTTTTTTACTACAATAAAAGACGAATTTTTTTCCAATTTATTTGTTCTCCTTTTGATCGGAGAAAATATGATTTTGGTCGGGAAACTTATCATTTGGATCGAAAACCCCTATAATAAAATATAGTATAAGATGATATAGCGTAACACAATAGAGCATGACATAGTATTAGATATTATACACAAGTTTAACACCGAACTAAAAAATCAAATTAGCCAATAAAATAAAATTTTAGTCGTACAATTTATTAATATCCAATATTCATTGAACAATATCCTATTGACCAATGGTAAACAAATTTAAAAATAAAAAACACAAATCACCCAACCTTTATAGTGCCTTTATATTTATTAAATTTCTTGGCTTCATAGACAGTTTGTACTCTTAGGAATAAAATAAAATGAAAGAGAAAGAAAGAGAGGGAAAAAAAGGGACAGAGCGAGAAATGGAGATAGAAAGAAAGAAAGAAAGAGAGAGAGAATATATGAATATATTACCAATACAAACAGCGATAATATATATAATCACCAATAGAAAATAGTGACAGACCTGAAAACACTCGATTTTTTAACGCCTGTAGGGCACGTCTCGCCACAGAGGTTACTCTCTCATTGAGGCTCATTCTCTCTAAATATAATATACAAATAAAAACATTAATATAAATACATGCTCTACATATAATATTCCAAAAAAAACATTACTATAAATCTATACTCTATATATACCTACCGTTTTACGTTGTATGTATTTATGCATTTATTGAGCCCTATTTTTTTCTTTTTTTTGTACATCTATAAATGTATATTAAGTTTCATATAGCGATTGTTCTTGCATGTGGTGAGATTAGTTAAACATTGTACAACCTCTACGTTTTAATCAACGATCCTTGTGTTATGTCAAATAGAAATGAGGGTAAAATAAGATGTGTGTGATATTTATCTCTTTTGATACTTCGCTTACATATTTTTCACTATTGTATATCATATAGTATTCAGCTGGTAGGCAGGCAGGTAGGTATTTTTTGTGTTATGCAATGTACATTATTTGCATGTTTATGTGTGTTTTATTGTTTATTTTGATTCTGCAGTTGCCTCTACTGGGCTCTATTTGTGCATACATATAGACGTCTAGTGGGGTTTATATAGGCGCCCAGTATAACAGACCATATATTCTATACTATACTATATACTTCTATACCCCTGTTCTCTCTCTTTCTCCCATATACCTTGCAATAATAATAATATCGTCAGTCAGTCATGCGTAGACGCCCCAGAGTCGTTCATTCTTTTTTCTTTAATAATATATCAATAAGAGCTATGATTGGTCTGATAAAATAGTTTGGCGCTTATAAATTTTTAACGCTGCCAAATTAGGAAATCAAGTAGTGCAAATAAATGCCACTACATTCATTGCCATTATTATTACATATTTATCCTTTTATATACTTATATATAGTAATAGATTGTCGCATTTTATTATTACATATTTGTAGTATTTTTATATTAGATATAACGTATTATATCCATAATTATTTCTAATCCAGTATATATTTATAATTTGTATTATTTAAAACGTATTTAATATTTAAGATTTTATTTTAAGTTAATCTATTGGTTATGACCATATCGTAGTAAAATCACTACAAAAAATAATTATAAGAATACTTAATTGCATTATATAAATATATCATATAAGCATGTGTATTAAGATATGTGCATGTATATACATCTATAGGGTAAATAATGAACCACCAAATGCTATTAATAAACTGATAGTGTCAAGCCAATTAATTAATCAATTAATTAGAGTTAAGCTGTTAATTGGTCTATATGGTATCAGAGTATAAAAGGTCTTTCGTCTTAAATCCAATTAGACAACGTATTATCATTTTATTATTGCTAACAAAAAAATTCTACGTCAACGAATATATTTAATAATTAACTACGCAAAGGTTAGAATTTATATAATAATTAATGATATATGATATATAATTAGTTAATCAGTCAATTTATAAGAACCATTCAGGTAATGACACTATGGTGTTTACATATTATACAGGCAGTGTAAAAGAAAGAAATGGAAAAGAATAATCTCTAAAAAGTCTATGTTAGAACATGTGTAATTCGTGACAATGAATTTATTTATTTATTTTTTATCAAAATATGTTA
>NAOQ01000047.1:238370-249864 GCA_002751075.1 Ichthyophonus hoferi | reverse complement strand
TAATGCTGATAGGCGGTAAAATCTATGATATATATATTATAAATATAAAATGAATTATACTTAAATGACAGATGGGAAATACTTTCCCTTCAACACCTATCTCATGCAAGCAAAGAAATTTTGACCCTACGATTCACTTCACTCGATCTGATTCAATCTGAGTCAAATTCTTTTCTTAATAAAAATTAATGAATAAGCAAATTGGATTCTGGTAAAGAGGTAGCCTCCTGAAATCACCTTACTCTGAAATGTTTGGTCTACCATAAGTGACAATATGATAAGGGAATAGTGATGAGTCATGAAGCCAAATTGGTAGCCCAAGGATCCCAAGAAAAAGTGGTCATACATTATCATGAGATATCCAGTTCTATTTTCCTATTTGTCACCGTGAGACTATTACCCGGCATTGAAGGTGCTTACAGATTCGACCTTGCCCCAAAGTGTATTAAAGCACCATATCTTACTAAGAATTTGTTTAACTTGGATTGAATTGAATTTAGTAGAGTGATTTGCAAGGTCAAAGTTTCTTCACCTGTATAGGGTAAGTTCTTATTATCCTATTTACTATGCTAAACTGAAATTGTGGTATCCGCTGCTAAATTTATGCCAACCCTTACTCCTTAAAATCGTTGATGTCAATGGAGATAGAAGCCTTGTCAGTATATACAGGACCTGCAATAGTAAGAATGTGTGTTAACCATGAACAAAGATATTAATATCTGTTGCTCTTGCTCTATCTCTTGCTCTTCTGTTTTTGGCTTAGGTTTTCTTTTATGCCTGTTTCACAGTTTCTTTTTAAAGACAGTTGGTTATTTTATTATTATTTTCTGATCGGGTACCTGCCAATAGATTTGATTTATTGATATTTCTTTATAACTCTATTTAGAACCATTCTTTTTATCCTTGCCACATTTTGTTTATCGTGGTGTAAGACATGGGTTAACCCTACATTGCTATATTCATTTTAGTACATAGGACCTTTTTTAAGGATTATTATTGGTTAATACAATTGTATTCTTATTTGACTGGTTCCTTACCTAATTTACTCATTAATGTAGCTGCTCATATACGATGTATTAATGATTCAATTTACCTGGTCGGGAATGTTATGTAATAAGTTTTATCTGTTTGGTTCAGATCTATATCAGTGATTGTATTGTAGTTCACTAATTGTACTACTTTTTCATTGGTAATGGTATTATTAATAAAAGTAATCAAGTTAGTATGCCTACCTGCTAACTTGTCCAGATATAGAAAAGTTTATACTATAATAATAATAATAGTAAAAGTACTGAATATGCCATTATTCTAATTGCTCTTGGCGCTCTGAAATTGTAGTATATTTTTGAATCACTTGTGATTGCAATTTTCAATTAGAAATTCGGGTTGTAATAAATTACTCTTAATATTTGAAGACGTCAGTCTACATGGAACATTTGCCAATATTTGATGATCCTGAAAAAAAAAAGTTGTGTTTACAAGTTATAATAATTGTTCTATGGCCTACATACATGTGGATTTCTTTAGAATAGATCTGTTAATGCATTCCTATATGTTCATTATATTTATATCCCACTATAAAGGATGTGCTGATACCATTATTTTTGACTATGATTAAAGCTACTAGAAGGGTGAGAGAAGGAACACGAACTCTAAGAATAAACAAATGAAGTAGAACTTTATACATGCATATTGAGCAAGTGTTCACTTCTATGTGATAAATGATTTATTTTAAGCTGCCTTAAGAAATCTTAATTCACAATTCCCGGTTATTAAAGTTTCTATCCCAACATGCTCCATGATGAATAAATAAGTATTGCCCTAAGATGACTAATCACTGTGGTTGGGGCGTGCATGCTATTATATACATACATGCAAGTAATCATGTTAGAACACTGGCTCATTCCCTGTTATGTGATATGTGATATCATTATCAGAACATAATTTACATAGACTTATAGTGGAGGAGGTATATATATGAAGGATGCGATGAGAGGCAAACTGGGTCAGATTAAGAGGCTCAATATAAGATACAGCAGCTGATTCCTAACCCTCATTATTATATTACAATTTTCATAGTGAAGTGACAAGATTTTCAAGGCAATCTTGTATAGGGTTACTAAAAAATAAGTGATAAATTTATTTACTAACTTTAATTAGTTTCTCTCTATCTCTGTTTGTATACATATACATACACAGTCATACACTGCCATATGTTCCCATATTGACTTAATATTAACTTCCACAGAAAAAATAACCTAATTCCAATCTTAAGCCTGAAAATGGCAACAGAAGCATACCAAAATCATACCAAACTAGATTTGCTGGCAAGAGAAAGAAAACACAATTATGTGTGCATAGTCTCGCCTTCCAAATTTTTCCGAGAACGAAGGCTCTTTGCTGCTCTGATGGAACTATAAAAATTGCGCACAGATTCATGATATTATACATAATATGACATCTATAGGGTTGGCATTATTTAATCTATTCAAAGGACTAGTAAGTTATGAGTGTTTGAAGAAAGAAAAGACCATATAGTTGCCTCGCCTATTAAATTGTCTATTGTGCAGTAATAATTTTGCGATAGGTAAATAAATAGGTAAATAGGTTACATACCATCTCCAGTGTAATTGAGATCTATGATGATAAGCTTAATTTGTAAAACATACTTAATTTGGTAGCTACCTAAACTCAGGAGTGGGTATGATATTGCATGAATTTGCTAATAAACCACAATTAGTTAGGCTTGTATATTTTTCTCATCTATTAAATTATTTATTGTATAATAATAGTTTTGGGTAGGATAATTAAGTAAGTTACATAATATTTTGGCCTTACAAAATTTGTTTATATAAATAAATGGTAATATATATAGCATACTTAATTTAATAGCCACCTAAATCTCACTAAGGAGTGGGCATCATATTGTATGATATTCCCAGTAAAGCACACGTAGCCACAATTGACTTACAATTGGTTCCTACTAAACTAGATTAAGCATTCACCAATAATGTCACTCCATAGTTAACGGATTTCTAAGTGAGGGAAAAACGGTTGGGCCAACCCGGCCCACGGGTGGAAAGGAAATTAACCGTTGATTCAACCGTCGCAATAAAGCCATCTATACTATAATCATTTTGGATACATCACATGATAGTGTAGTGTAGTAGCCCAATACTGTAGAGAGGTATAATTTTTTCTTTCGGAGTAGAAGAAGATTAAATTTGGAAGCGTTGTAGTATACTTTTAAACGGGCTTTCATTTTTTTAAATACCTTCCTTTTCTTATCTGTCTGTTATCTGTTACAGACATGGAGGACCATAATGATGAAGTGAGTCAGTGGAACTTGGTGAACAACGACCTTGACAAGGTTCTGCGTGTTGTTGGCAGCAGTCATGAGGCCACAGAGGCAGACAAGGCAAGGATTGCCCAAGAAGAAGAAGAGCGCTTTTCAGCGGCCCAAAAGCAGTTTGAGCAGCAAAAGTCTGAGCTAGAGGTGGGTGAAGTCTCTCTTTTTCATGTTTATGATGTTTGTTAATTACTCTTTAGCTAGGGTACACACCACTTGTAGTTTATGAAGCCACAGTTTTGAGTTATTTAAAATACAATCTAACGAGATTGACAAAGGTTAAACACACCAAAACTACCAAGATAAGAAATAGCTTTAGAAGTAATTTTACTTTCTATTCTCTCTATTATGTTTTGTAAATAGATCTTTAATGCATATGCCTGTACTAAGAGAGCTAAAGTTTATTTCACTGTTACTATTCTACACAAATATGACTTGCTATTCACCTACATATTATATATGTTGAATTAATACTTATACGTTACTATTTTCTCAAGTTTATTGTGAAATTATATATATATATATATATTGCTATCTCTCCCATGGGTCTGCCATTACCTTTCAAAAAAAAACTTTTCTACAACTGATGTTTTACATAAACTACGCTCTTCCCTTCTCTTCCCTCCCCATATATAGAGGCAATTCCAGATAGCCCACAGGAATCTCAACAAACTTCGTACCGACAACAAGGAAGCGGGCTTAAAATTGAAAGACTCGAAGACACAAGCACGCGATGAGATCAAAAGAAGAGGGCAGTTGAAGGCAGACACCAACCAGACCCATGTTGATCTACTACTAGAGGATAAGAACCTTGTCATTGCCAACAAGAAGCATATGGTATGTATGTCTGTATGCTTGGTAGTCCTTTCATTTATTCCTACTTCTTTTCCCTTTATCTGTGATCTGTGCCTTCTCTCTTTCTCTTTTGGAAAATTTTTTTTTTCCGATTAAAAATATAGGCTAGCCCTCTCTTACAAATTGTCCCTCTCTCAATCCTTTATTTATTCATACTTAGTTTCTTCTCACTCTTCAGTTTCCCTTTGTATCTCTCTCCGATTAAATTTATCTCTTCTTTCCCCTCTCTTCTCGTTTCCTACAATACATTGTTCATCATTTAGGTGTAGAGTTAAATACAGACCTGTACCCACATGCACACTAACATATACACACACACATATATATATATACTGTTATTGCCTATGTGAATGATATACATTGAGAAGTGCCTGCACACATATAAAAATACTTTAAACCAGATATAACATCTGGGTACATATGAATACATAGGTACACTATATACATACATACATACTGGATATATATATATACAAATGAATGGCTAACAAGTGGGTCATTTATAGCTCAATATGTAATATTTACCTGCTAAATTAATTAGGTTAAAATCTATTTAGGTTCAAAGATAATAATAAATCCTACCCTGCATTAATAATGTGGTCAGCGGCAATGGGTCAATTAAATTTTAATTTAATAACAGCAATCCAATTAGTAATGCTGAAGTCCTTTGTAATCTTTTTCCTTCCAATAAAATTTATATGTTAATTAGTAGGAAATATTATATATCATGATATGATATGATATGATAGATGATATATTATAAGCTCTATAATAAATGATAAATGATATCATGACCGTTCACACAGGGGCCATTATAGTGCTAATTGAACTCCAGTCCGGTAGTCAGAATTCACGTTATCATAACAGTATAAATACCATGTCAATGTATTAAGAGATAACACTACAACTATTTTTTATTTTAAAACATTTCAATTTCTTGTATCACATACCTACCCAGGGCCTATATATATAATTATTGGCGGAGAACTGTGGCGACTGACACATTATTGGGTGGATAGGATGCCGAGAGGGATTATGAAGAGGTTCAGATCAACGCGGATGAAGTAACCCAGTCACTAAAAATGACCATTGAGAATAATGAGGCAATGACAGTGGCTATTGGGTCCCTGAAGGAGACTAGAGCTGCTCTCCAGGCTGAGATGGACCAGGTATATATGTGTTTTTATGTATATAGGCATGTGTATGCTGCAGTATGACAGTATACCTATATATTCCCTGCTATCCCATGTAGCTCTCTAACCACATGCTCCTTCCCTTGTATATAGAGACCTATAACATATGCCTTATTTTTATCCCCCGCCTCTACATCTCTACACACACTAGCATGTATTTATATATACACCCACTGCAACTATACCATAGCCTATAACAATCTACCCTTCTCTTCCACTACTTACCACCGTTCACTCTAGATCCATTCATTCTCATTTTCATTTTCTATTTTTTTAATTTTATATTATGTTGTATTTTTTCTTATCTCTCATTGATGTATACTAATCAATATATTTAGTTATTGGTTGTGGATGAGGAGATGAACGCCAGAGAGATTGCCGTAAAGAGCGAGGTTAATAACCAAAGTGACCTTAAGAAGCGATTGGCTGATGAGCTGAATGATGTAAGTTATTTATAGTCTTTGCATATGTGTATGTATACTTATACATGGATATAGAAATACGTACGCATACACAATTATATAATATTGACCTGCACTTTTTCACACTACCAATAATTTAATAGAAGTAGTAGGAAGAGGAACAACATGGATTATAAAATAGAGGATAGGCGCCTTAGGCCCTACCTACTAACTACTATACTGCAGTTATTAACTATTAGCTGATGTTTATTGCTATTTGTTGCTGACTATTTCCTTCCATATACGGGTCTAATTAACTATAATGTTGATGTATGCATATACAAGGGAGGTCAGTAGATCTATATGTATAGCTATAGCTATACATATACTTTATAATAGCACTATTGCAAGTAAATACCAATCAATCACCTATGATTGTATTATCTAGTATCTATATATCTATAGCCTAGTTTAAGTGTCCTCAGTATTATAATTACGTCAGAATGCCGATGTAGGTTGAACAACATACCATATATAGGGTGTGACGCGTTAATATTGGCGTGACATCAATTTTATGTTATATTATAGCGTGGGTGTAGTGGTACTTAAATAGGCTATGATGGAATGTGATTAGCATGTTTTTCTACTTCATATTGATGTTATGATATAGTTTGTGCATCTTACTTACGTCATATCTCCCTCAACACATTGAGATAATTACCAGGTTAGATGGATTCTATGCTAATATAGTAATAATCCACGTCATATTGACCTCATCCCCATCCATCCATATAGCAACTTCGCCGGGTATTATTGCAGATTGATCAAGATACCCAAAAGAGATTGGAGACTCGTCGAGCCATGCACCTAGCAACCAATAAGGCGAGACTAGAGACGGAGGGGCCTGATGTTGATTCGTTGAGAGATGTGATCAAGAGTAAAGAGGATGAGTTGGCGTTGCAGCAGGGAGAATTAGATTCACTGGAGACCAAATGTAGAGAGCTTCAAGGTAATATAATTGTGGGATATTATATGAATTTGCCATGTTTTTGCTTACTAATTCTATTTAACATCTTATTATTATTACTAGTAGTGTCATGATTGCTATTACTATTATTAATATTACTACAATTATTATTATTATTAGTGATTGAATTATTTGTTTGCCTGTCATTTTGTTTTTTGGTACATATTTATCTATGCATTATATTGTGTTAGAAATGAATTATTATATTACTTAAGTATGCTATTAATACTGTAAATTGACTATAACTTAATTATTAGTTATGTACATGCTTTGATGTGGCATTTTGCAGTACATATATGTATATAGTATATGGTGCACTTTTTAGTATATACCACGTAGTATCCATAATCTATAGTCTATTACATTGTGTATAGATAAATGCATTAGTATCGATACATTCTATATTGACCATGATATTTATAATACGCCAACAACAATTTAAGGGAAAATCACAATTTAATTAATTAATTAATACTTTAATAATCCTTTCACCAATCCAAGCTCGCTGTTGTATTGCATTCATTCTAAAATGGTCGATGTTACAGGTATGCTGGGTCAAGCTAACGCCCTGGATGAGGAGATTAAAAAGGCGTCGGAGAGTGTAAGAGAGGCTAAGGCCACGTCCCTGTCTGCCCAGATGGAAAGGCACAAGGATGTGGAGAAGTATGTTATGCTATGTTATGTTTTAAGTCTGGATTTTTATTGGTTAACTGTTTTAACTAAGACAGGAGATTAAGTCTGTTCTCATTTATATTTTGATGTTCATGGGTTGACAGCGGCCTTTGCTTGATTATTTTAAGATTAGTCGTGAATTGGACCTTATTTTTTAATATTTTTTAAAAAATTAAAAGTAAAAAACTGGCCAGTAAGCTTTGATGTTTAAGATTATTGTAGATAAGCATATAACACTCACCTGACCAACCTACTCTACCACCAATGGAGATGATAGTACTAGATGCAATGGTTTGATATTTTGGAATGTGCTCTTTCTAGTCCTAGCTATATACACTCGTACAGCAGAGATAGAGAAGGAGATGTATAGTTGTATTCATAGGCCTATATATATCTCTTTCTGCATATATATCTACTTGCATACATACATACATACATAACATACTTACACTCATATATATATAGACCCACTAACTTTCAATCCATCTCTTTCCTATTTACACACGCAGAGCCCGCATTGCCTATTCCCGCGAGAAGGCCAAAAACGACACCAACACACGTACAGATATTCTACGTATGTATCGTGATAAGCTTGGCAGTGCAGTGGGGGAGTTGATTGAAGCCCTGGGATGTACCGAGGAAGAACTGTTAGGCCGTATTGATGAGGATAAGGTGGCCAGCTTTAAGATGGTGGTGGATCCTTCTACCAAGGTTGGTTAGTGCTGATGCCATGCCTATGTTGTGCATGTTGCTGGTTGGTTAGGTAGTGTCATGAGAGGTGGTAGATCATTGGTCCTCTGGGACGGAGATAAATTGAGGCTAAAAGAGTATTCAGGGGTGGGGGGAATGTTTTGATTTGATTGGTTTTTAATTGAGTTTAATTTATGTTATTTTATTACTATCTATAATGGTTGTGATTGAGCATATTCGGTTTAAAATATATATACTATATTTGAAAACCATACAGAGTATATCCTACCATATAACTACATCTAAGCAACAACTATAATTATATATACGTATTATAATAAAAAATATGCCTATCATATATGAAAATCTGTTCACGCTATTATATAGCTGCCTTTACATAGGCTTATGCGGTTTTGATAGTGGACCTCTTTTATTTTAAAGCCAAATCAATAGTCTTAATGACGTTTAAAAAAGCTATAAAAGGCTAAGCTGGCAACCATGGGCTGCTTTAACGCACCTGGGCCATGCGATATGATTGGTAAGATGTTTTTATAGTATGTGGTTAGTGGTTGATTGTTGAGCTGATGTTATGATACACACATATATATGCCTTTTGGAGATTAATTTATAAAGCCACTGTCTTGCCATTTAAATATTTTACCTTTTATTAACTAGGCCCTATTGGGTAATTAATCTTTAGTCTCATTAGTATTTGGTGACATTTTTTACAATATTCTTTTTGACCGATTACTAACCCGTCTTTCCTTGTTGTATCTATCTATCTTCCCTCCACCACCCTTTATTATGCATTATACAGGTGATCTTTGATGATGTCAACCCCGCCCAGCATAGTTTCCGCCTTTTAAATCTACAGTCCGAGGCCCAGTCTTTGAAGTTTTGGTCTCTTAATATGACAGGCGAGGGTGTTAGCTCTGAGATGATCGGCCTAGAAGCTGTGGTCCTTCCTCCTATGGTAATTTTTACTACTTTACATCTTTGTTAATGACTATGATTAATTTATTTTATGTAGCCGACATTGCTTATATATATATATATATATATACTGTCCCCCTAAGGGCTATTGTCCTTTCCTGTGTTAATTTTCATTCTTTTGTAAACAATAGAACCAAGACAAAGAGGTTATGAGGTATATATATATATATATATATACGCCCTCTGAGCCCTTACAGTGTAAATCATGTAGTAGTGCACAGGGTCTACCTGGTAATGGTTGCCTATCATATTCTTAATTGGAATTGTTCTTGTTCTACTGAAACAAATTTTGCGTCTTTGTTAATAGCAGCAATTAATAATTTTATCTAGTCGATTGTACTTAGATATATATGTGTATATATATCCAGTATTTTTATTTTGTTTTATTTTATTTTAAACGTGTATAATTGGCAATTAAATTGCATTGGGTTATTCACCGATTTATACTATCGTATTCTAGCCCAATCGTATTTACATTTTAATCGCTTATATCCAATCTATCCTTGTATTACATAATTAATCACAATAGTACGAATATAAACCCTGAAAAGGAAATATATATTCATAATATAAAATTCCCCAATTCTTAAATGACACATGATTGGCCCTCAGGGATCTGTCCTCTTTGTGACTGGTGGAGCACCTTCTCGCGAGCAATGCGTGCAGGTATACATATCGTATCTTGTTTCTTGTTCTTTCTTCTTTCTATGTATCCTCCCTCCCTCTTCCTTCCCTCTCCTTCTTTGTCTATTTTTCGATATATCACGTATGTCTATTACCGTATAGTACCAACTGTGCTACTTGAATATATGAGGATTTGCATGAATATTATGTTTAAACCGATATATGATGATTGATTGCGATGGATTTACCGTATATAGGGGGAAATACCTTCAAACTAATTACAAGTAAATATTGCGAGATCCATGATTAGATTATAAATAAGCCGTGACTGTCTGGGATTACACTACTTGTTTGTTATATAATATGATATCTTTTAGGACCAGTGTATACATATACTGTTATTATACAGATAAAATCATAACATGGTTTTGGTTGTGGTTATAATTAATGATGCGTATGGTAGTATATATCTACACATGGTTATTTTGTTTCCCCCTGGTATTTTTCCTATCCTCATCTCAGCCTATTTACCTATATACCCTTTTGTACAGCAACACGTACATGCGTGAACTAAACTCACTCCTTCCTTCTCCTTCCTCCTATTCTCTCCTACACAGCTGAAGTGCGCCTTTGATTGGAGTCTCCCAACAGTGCACCTGTCCTTAATGGATGCAGAGGGTGACCAGATGGCCGCTGTGAACATTACTGCTCCCTAATTTCCCAACCCAATCATTATGTTGACTTAAAATATTATTAAAATATCAGTTTGAATTGGTGAAGTATGATACATTGATTTTTTTATATTTATAGTGAGTTGGGCTGGGAGAGGGGGTTTCAGTTACTTGAAGTAAACCAATAAAACAACAGTTTGCAACTCTACTGCCCTTCATACCTCTAGCCAACGAGCTTTCTATTTGTTTAACCTGATTAATATAATTAGTCTAAGGTTACTACATACTGCGCATACATATATGTACACACGTATATATATGTACGTGTAAGGATGAGAGGTATAGGAAAGTATTGCCACAGCACATACACATAACTTGAATACATGTATAATATATATATATATGTAAATTACTTGTTTTTTAAAAAAAAAATTAATATTGATGTTCACCAATCATTATGTCTTAGTTTGCTTATTACTAGAAAAAAAAGCTGTTCATAAGTAATATTTGTTGGGAATAATTAGTAGTGGCACAAGCGTTTCTGTGACCTATATTCGTTTAGAAGGAGAGAGAATACCGAATTAAAGGGCATTTTAACGTGTCCCGTTGTATATGCGGAGTACAGATATGCTAAGACATTTTTATTATTAAACAAGTCAACAGGACTTGCTTTAGGCAGGATGCCTAAGCAGTGTGTTATCTGGACCCCAAAACATATGATCTGAAATGGCTTAGCATGTAGTCGCAGGATTTCTACCATTAGCCCGCTCTATTTTGATAGGCCATCTTGGATTGCCGTTAAACACCAACAGATTACACTAGTTATTTTACCAGCAGGCTCCATATGTAATAATAATTGCCAATAATATTAAATGTCTATAGTTATATAAAGAAATACTTAAATTAATTAAAAGCTCTTATTTTAACGTATGTCTTTAGGGGGCTTGTGTCCTTTGATCGTAAAGTATTATTAGGACGCCAGTGTGTATATTGAGGGAACCTACTGCTACGTCGGAGTA
>NAOQ01000047.1:207281-225010 GCA_002751075.1 Ichthyophonus hoferi | reverse complement strand
TATTATGCTGTGCTATGTTGTGTTATATAATACTGTAATATATTATATAATATTTTATTGTGTTGTAATACGTTACATAATATAATATTGAATGCTATTATATTGTATGATGTTTGATAAGATTGCACTATATTATATAACATGATACTTTCTTTTATTAACATGTTTCACTTGCTCCATATCTAAACAGGAGTACTGATATATGCCGTAAACGGTTTGAGAAGCCCCAGTGGAGTGCCGTATCCTATAGAGCCATGATGAGGAAATATCAGAGATCATTCTTACCAGCCCAGGTATTGGCCTAGTAATCATTGTGTGCATTGTTTAGTACTTGTTTAATGCTTGTATGTATGCATCTGTATCTTTATTTTAATTTGTATTTGTTTTGCCTTGAAGCCTCTATATTATTGCAAGCCAACCGTTATATCAAATCTTGCGTTTTTGTTCCTATTTAAAATTTTATTTTACCTCTTAACCACTTACAGGGACATGGCAAAATACGAACCAGTAAATATAATCCTTTTACTTCGAGAATCAATTAAACAATTTTAATTGATTAATGTAGGGTGTTCTAACATTTAATTGGTGGTTTAATAGGAGAGAGTGTTCAAGGCTTTGTATGATTGGAGGGACATGGTGGCAAGACAAGAGGATGAGAGTTGCAGGTAAATATGGTATATTATTGGATACAATATTTGATTATAATATATTATTGGATACAGTATTAGATTATAATATGTTAGTGTATAGTACAGCATAGGAAGGTGTAGTGCTATGTATTATAATAAAATTTAATGTATTCATGTATTGTCTGACAGAGTGTAGCATTATAGAGTATAATGTAATATAGTGTAATATAATATGATGCAGTGTATTATAATATCTTGTTTTATGCTCCTGCCTGGTTATTGCATGCATCTCAGTATATAGACATATTTTTATTTATCATCGGTACATATATGCATGTATACCACTTATTAAACTTTGAAATCCCAACCAATAAACCGAATGTATGATAAAATTCTGTTGAATTAGAGGCTTGACGTCATTGCAAAGGGGTACCAAACGTTTAAAACCCCTTGCGATTGATTTTTTAAATTTTAATGCTACAATCTATTGATCTTAATTACCAATTATAATATTATACCTGCTTTTATATACAGGTTTTAAAAGTGTATAGTATATCCTTTGCTAATAGTATAATTATAATGACTACATATGACTGGTTCGTATATATTGACAATTCATTCCCTCTTTCACCTCCTCTCATGCCCCCTTTATCAGATATGTCCTACCCAATCATATGATGTTTGAGATAGTCGGCCGTCTACCCACTGAGGCTGGCGAGTTATTTGCGTGTTGTAATCCTGTACCGCCCTTGATTCGCATGAGATCTAAGGAGATTTTAAGTCTTATTAGCAAGGCCGCTAGTTCTGTACGTATATATATATATGCACTTATATCTATGGTTGCATATCTATTTTATCATTAGGTTATATGTTTTGTTCACTTTTTAGCCTATTTCTTCCTCTTTTTACATCGTGTTATACTATACCACATTATATTATATTATATAGTATCATATCATATTATATTATATTATATTATATTGTAACCCTATTGCTCAACACTCATGCACCTTACCCTTGGGACTTGACTAACTATAATAGTTATGTGCCAAAGAATATGGACTTGACCTATATGTTAAGGTTTATACATATACATATGTGAATACAAAACTGATACTAAACACAATTTGCTTAAAACGACCTTATAAATATACGTTCTTACTAGCATATTAGCTTAGAACTGAGCCAGTAAAGGTTCTATATAATCTTCGTTATGGCGGTTTTTTTGAAACTAAAACGTAAATGTTTGTCATAGGGTATTGTGACGTTTTTATGACGTGTAATGTGCCTGTTTTCAGCTTGTACTCTCAGGACTTAGAGCAATATAGAGTAGGAGGGCGCCTATTGGGAAGTTAATCAGTGATTAGGCATTGATTGTCGTAATTAATTAATATTTAGTTTAGTGAAGTGTTTTTATGAATCAATATGTTCCCTTTATTAATCTTTACACAAGCATATATAAGTGTATGTACCGATTGTATATATGTGTATATTTGTCATATTACGCTACACTTGTCTAATGGTTACTAATAAATTAATTTAATATCCAATTGTGTTTTTTTTTGCTAGACGGAGCCCCTGCCCGAGGACATCAAAGACGCAACTATCCAATCAAATGAAAATGTTAAAACTGCTGCAGCTAGCCCTAAAGTTATTGCAAGTGGAGCAGTTAATTTTAGTCGACATCTTTACAACCCTGTAGCTTGGGTAGTACAGGAGACAAAACCTGCTGTTTCATTGGGTACGTGTGTATGGTATAGTTTTAATTGGTACACACGAGTATAGATAGCTTTACGCAGTCATATAAGTGGTTAGAAAACAGTCATTGACTTAGTGGCTTAAGATATTTAAGAGAGTAAGTCCTAGGAGAGCTGTCACATCTGCAGTGACGTGATAATGACGCGTAATGTTGTTTTGGTTGATTTTATCCAATATTATATTCAACTGCCAACTGTTTGTAATGTTAGTGACTGGGTGTGTATACATATACATACAAGCCTCGGGTAGAATCATACCGTCCAGATATTTATCTATCTATCTATAATACATAACATATGTTTTATATTTTTGCACGATATTTTATTAAACTACTTCTGATTGGTTTTATATTTTTGATGGCTAAATGATTCGTTAATCAGTATAAAAACATTGCAATCGCTGAGGTGATTGCATAAAGCCAGACCTAGTAGCATACATTGCGGCATTGCAGTCTACGATTTTCTTTATATATTATTATTATAAACATAAGCATTCTCATTAACTACAATACATTATAATGTCATTACCTACTCAGAGGAAAGGATTAAAAGTTGCCCCCCAATGATGGTTGTAGAACCACCTTCCACTTTCACGGTATTCCAGGAAAAGAAGGTATTATATTATGTTATGTTATGTTATGTTATGTCCTGATGTGGTGTTGTACACTATAGTATTTGTGTGTGATTGTATTATATTACATTACCCGATTGGTCTATAAAGCTATCTATCTAACATACTATTGTTGCAGCCGGTGATGAAAGTTGATTCTAAGGCTGATGACATCATAGCTGCCATGGTGCTACCATTCTCTCTGATCGACAAGGTGATTAGCCTATTCTGGCTATGCACATATATATGTATATTTGCATTGAAGTGGCTCTATCCCCGATTGACACCTGCTGGCCTACTGTCTTGCCTTTGGCTATAATTTTGCATCACATTTACATGTTATTGTAGCTCTTTCCTCCCATACTTGACCGTATGCATGACCTAACATTAACGTGATAAACCTGGTAATAGAATATAAGATAGTAATATATAATGTTAAACACCTATGTGTATGTATTCAGACTACGTCATGCAGTCCTATATAGTAATCTATCCAACTAGCTCTAAACCTTACACTATTAAGTGATTGGTCTAGAAGGCATCGCACGAGATGCCAGACTCGGCGTAGGAATAAATAAGCTGTTACATATAAATTTGAAACATTTCAAACTACATTAAGTATAGATCTCAATGTAAATCAAATAACTTTATTTTTATCACAACATCTCTCACATCCCCATATATATACCGTACTACTCCACTATGTATATATGTATGTATGTACAAATTATACTCAAACAATCACACTTATATCTACATTTACCCACTCAGATCCCAGAGCCTGAGCCCGTTGTTGAAGTGGAAGAGGAGAAGGAAGAGGAGGAAGCAGATGACATTCTGACCAGTGCTCACACTGTACCTGAAGAAGAGGACATAGTTGGGGCTGGTGAGGTGAGAGGGACGGCTGTCTTACAGGCTAGTGGAGTGGACGTGGAAAAGGTTAAAGGAAAGGTAGGAATATGGCCTGATAACGTTACGTCATCGTTGACTCCCTATCCTATGATATTGTATCATGTGTAGCTTGCTGAAAGTCGTTGATATTAATTGTTATTGTAGCAATCATTATGAAAGGTTAATTTTTGGGATTTTTGGGATTGGTTAGGTCTGCTGTCTGTTATACTGTTATACTATATAATATAGTTCCATTTTATTTTATTTTAATCAGTTTACTGCATATATATATATGCCTCCACACAATACTATACCTGGTATGAATTGATTTTACGGTAATTTGTTTACAGCCTGGCAGTTGGTGTACCTAGTTTTTGGGAAAATTGCGTTTTGGGATATGAATCATAGAGAGACGTTCTTTAGCGATGATTGGGTGGCACGCACCCATATAGATATCGAGTTTATTTCCATATTTAGGGCTAAAGGTTTAGTGCAAACAACATTGAATAACTCAATCATATATTTTATTTGGCCTTGCGAGATATATTATTCCTTAATTAATATTTTTAAAATTAGCTCGGCCACTAAAGTTAAATTTTTAGTCATAGTTCGAATTATTGCAAGCAATGCATAATTACTATTCACTAGTGCCAAACTGGAAAGGATGGAGTATCTGGCCCCCTAGAGGATAAATAGGCTGATCATAACGTCATTGCTCCTCTTGGATTTTATTGAAATTAAATACATTATATAATTAATAATAATAATAATAATAATATACACAATAGTAAATACTAATGCTCTCCGTTTTGATTGTGGTGGTAGGTGGTGGTGCTATCTGCTATGGAAGGGGCTGGAAAGAAGGCAAAGAAGAGAAGACAGAAGGACGAGAAGTCTGCTAAAAGGACCCACGAGGATGAGGGTAGGTGAAGTGGGCATTGATCTGCATTAGTGAATATAGGAGATGGCTACATATGTATCATTATCCTTCTGGTTATATTATATTTGTTCTTCCTAACTGGTTTACTATCATGCTCTCCTATACTATGCCATAGGATAATTAGATTAGATTTCACTCTATCTAACTTCTATATATGTATAGTCCTACAAATTAAACGTCTAAAACCGCACAGATACCCCCGTCGCTAAAAAAGGAAAAACAGAGGAGGAAGTGAGCACTGATAGCAAGGGTGAACCAGAGGAGACCAGTACCACGAAGACTGAGCCAGCCAAGAAGAAGACAAAGAAGGAGATAGAGAGGGCTCTCCTTAAGGCTAAGGATGGCAAGTCAAGGAAGGAGAGAATACAATCCGAAAACTTCATATCATTTGACTATGGTACAAGCAACCATAAAGACGGTAAGTCCCACCCTTCCCCTGGCCCTCCATGTCTGCATTTAACCACTGTTCCAAGCCAAAGCTTCTTGCTATTTATTTTTTACTTATTTTTTAAAAATGTAATGTATATTTCCGATGAACCGTGTATGAATTGGTTAAATAATACGAAAAGATTTGATGGGTTATGTAAGGAAACTATATATCTATCAGCATAATCGTTTGCTATATGTAGTATCATAGTATAATATATGGCATGAGCAGATGAGAATATGGTACTAGAAAGGAAAGGCTAGCCATAGTCTAGACTAAAGCTGGACTCTCTATATGGTGAAATTATAGAGTATTCGATGATGGACTGGTAGGTATAGATGTAGTTCGAGTCATAGATTACATAGATATACATGTATGGGCATGTATGTACTTGTATATGTACCGAAGTACTGGCAGATCCTGAGAAATCTGTGGCCCCACTTAGCATTTGTTGTTTTTATTAATGTTTATGGCAATGCCTTAATGTCAAAAAGAATATTAATCTCTCCCTAGTCATGACTCAATGAGAAAGCATTTTCACACATGATATTTCTCCGATTAGAATTCGACACGCCTCTCCCGGAGATCGGGACTAGTAAGAAGGCGAAGGTGTTCACTCCTTATACTAAGTTAGAGGAGGTCCAGACGGTAAGTTGCACCTATCATCTTGTCTGTTTAGATTTAACTTCATTTTATATTATGTTGTTATGCTATGCTGTGTTGTGTTGTGTTGTGTTGTGTTATGTTATGTTATGTTATGTTGTGTTATATTATATAACCATTTTATATTATTAAAGAGTTGTGCACGAGTGCGTATTCTTGGTATTTATTTTGGTACATTAGGTTTTAGGTTCGGGCCATGGTTCGAAATATTTTGGGTCGGTTATCCAAATGATAGTTTCTGTTGGACTACGATTGACCATGTTGATGCCATATGCCTAGATATATACATGCAATCGCTGTTATGTGTTCCCCTACTAATGTAATGCTTTCTTCTGCAGAAAAAAGACCCCCGGTCCAATCTCAAGCCTGGTAGTGGCAATAGAAGCATGTCATATTCATATCAGACTCGATCCGCCAGCAAGGGAAAGAAAAAATAATTATGTGTGCATAAATATATGCATATCTGCCCAATCATAAATGTAATGAGCTAATAATCGACGGTTGGCTGGTCCAGCTGTTGTTAAGGATATGAAATTTGATAAACCGATGGTAGTAAGGAGGCAGAAAATCAATTAACATAACATATATACCTCGGTATTCATATATATATACACCTATACATATATTCTTGGGATTTGGCATACATATACATATATACATCCGTACATACATGCGCGTAATGTTTGTTTAATGCCAACCGAATCCGTTTGTTCACGCAATATTTGGTCATTCCTTTTGGGATTTACTAATAAACCTTAACTAATGTGATGAAGTCTGGTTACTGTTACAGTCAAAATGTGGTATGGTATAATACGATATAATATGATATTTAATATCTCAAATGTTTCTTGTCTACCTTACGGGACCCCATATCATACAACCAGAATCTATCTTGCACTTGGCTATAATAAATGTATGCCATGCACCACCTTCCTTGATTAAAACTAATTATTGTTTTCTATTAATAAGATTTTTAACATTAAAAGGAAGCTATGAACCTCAATAGCCTTCAATTAATACAAAATGTAAAACAGTATATATATATATATATTACTTATATACCTGGTTAGTTGCTAGAGAAAAAAAAGGTTTTAATGACTTCCATTAGAAAAAAAGTTTAATATTATTTAATTTCCAATTAAGCATAAACATATTACCGTACCACTATCACGCTACCACACTTACATACATAGTCATAATATTTCGTACCTAATTAACCACAATATAGCATTTATTCTAGAAATAATTTTCTCCAAATAATGGTGCTTAATATGAAGTATTGCAAAAAAAAAAAAAAACAAGCATAGAAAACCTTACATTGTTTAGTTATCTACTTATTCGGAAATAATATTATTTAATACCTGATACGTTGTAAATCAATAGCGGTGAATAATCCCTGGTTTATAAGTAGATTTTCAATCTAACATATCCTATGGTATGGCACGATAGTCCGTAAAAAGAGGAAATAAATTTTAGTATAATTATATCTAACTTTAAAATTAATTGGAAAACCCAGCTGGCTCGTTTTAGTTAATTGATTAAAATGTCGTATCATTATGCAATTAAGATACAAATATCTAGAGAGAAGGGATCAAAGATAGGGGGGATTATTATGTATTAAAGATAAAGTTACTATGGATTATTGGTTTGTATAAGTGAAGTCTAATTAATTCAGCCATTATTAATTCAAATAAGTTTTAATAAATACAGTGTCTTTATTTTGTTTCGATATTTCTTATGAACCAATCCCACATCGGTTAAGGCTTTCATCAGCACTGCTGAATGATTGTTGACAAAAAACCATCCGCTTATTGATTTATGATGACTGATTCCAGTATTAATTTATTACAAGAGTTGTTAGGTCTGAAATCGACCTCCTATGATTTGAATGATAATGGCGAGATTAATTTACTAGTTAAGGTCATACTGATCAAATATGATTTTGATCCAAGCGTTGATATAATTGGATCAACGGCTAATCCATGATCGTTGCATCCAATCAATGCATAGAAAATAAAACAAGAAATATACAGTATTTAACACCATAAGTAGTAACATATTGTCTATAAAAGTTTATTATCATTACATTTTATTTACATATGTATTTATTTCCATCAAATATGATAACAATATCCTGTGCTTTTAGCAATACATATAATATTTTTAATCCAGTTCAAGTTAGTTTCCGAATAAACACGTTAGTAAGCTACTGCTTAAGTTGGGTTTTACATTAAATGATCCGAGTCACTCCATATGATTCGGCACACTATTAATAATTGGAGAGATCTGCAATTCATTTGCGTTTAATCTTTTTAAATCAAACCTCAATTATAATATTTTAACTGATATTCTAATATTAAAAAATAACAACATATTTAACCAATCAACAAATACATCAATTTTTTAATCGATTGTAGATTCAAAGCTTGGTATGACTACAATTATGCTAACATTAATGGGCATGTCTCACATTATACGGTAGCATCACATGCACTGTCCCGCGGTTAATCAATATTATTATACTCATCCTATACTATCTCCGGTCTGTATGTCTTCTATCGTTGTCTTCCCTCCCTTCATCCCTCTGTCTGTATCGTTCTCTGTTCCGGTCAGAGTCTCTATAAAATCCTCTTTCTCCCCTGTCGTTGTAGCTATTTTTATTTCTATCTGTATCTCTCTCTCTCTCTGTATCTCTATCTCTCTCTGTATCTCTACCTCTCTCTCTCTCTTTATCTCTCTCTGTATCTCTACCTCTCTCTCTCTCTCTCTCTCTCTCTGTATCTCTACCTCTCTCTCTATTTCTATCTCTCTCCCTCTCTCTATCCCCCCCTCTATTTCTATCTCTCTCTCTCTCTCTTCCTCCTTCTCTATTCTTCTCTCTTTCTCTCTGGCTCTCTCTACCTCTATCTCTCTCCCTTTCTCTATCTAAATATCTATCCCTCTCACTATCTCTACCGCCATCCCGCCCTCTCTCCCTCTCTCTGTGTGCGTATTTTTCTTTAATATCATTGCTATTTCTATCTGTCGTATTACAGGTGTTAGGATCGATCCTATTTATATCGACCTCTACATCCAATTTACCCTCCTCTCCCTGAGTACCAATTGGATCAATATAATTGGTAACTGGTGATGTTGCTTTGCTGGTGACGTCATGAGTCCCAGTGGTTCCCTTGGACTCGCCATCATCTATATATATAGAAAGAGAAAGAAAGAGAAAGAAAGAGAAAGATAAAGAAGTACATAGCGGATAACGAATATATTGCAGTCAGAAAGATAATACTTGACAGTAAGATAAACAATGGTAAGAAAAAGAAAAGCTACAACTAAATAATTGCATTACAGGCATAAGATGACAAAAAGAGAATAGATAGAAGGATTAGCAACGAAAAAATAAAAGTCATTAATGAAAAGATTTTCTTGCATTACTATCTCTATTATTTAACAATATAGAATAACATCATATAATATAATATAAAAACAAGGACACCAACAAACATATTCTTACCATCACTATCACTACTCTCACTCGCACTATTTCCACCTCCTTCTAGTCCTCTTTTCTCTCTTTTCTCTCTCTTTCTCTCTTTCTTTTCAGCTTTTCTAAGCCGTTTCTCCTCCTTTTTCTCCATCTTTCGTTTTTCCTTTTCCATTTTTCTTTTCATTTTCTCAGCCGCCATCACTTCTTCAGGAGCGATAGGATGTTTCTCTGTAGCGTGATATATATGTCAGTTGATTAGTTCAGTTAATTAAGCATTTATAGGACAAGTAGTATGATCCTTTTTAGTTATATGTAATTGCTTTAATTGGATACAGTCCTATACTTAATAATTAAAACAGATTATTTTAACAGATATAGACTATACAACAATATATAGTATAATGCAGGATAATATAATATAGGGTAATGCAATCTAATATAAGATAATATAATACCATATCATGAAATACTACACCATATCGTATCATGTCATACTATACCATACCATATCATACATATATGATACAAACATATACACCCACCCTCGGGCTCCTCGTCAGAGTTAACTTTATTACCACGATATTTCTTGACATGATCACAACTTATAGTACGTCCGGCCACCTGCCATTGTTATTGCTACTGTTATTATTCTATTATTATTATTGTTGTTACTGTTATTATTATTATTATTATTATTATTATTATTACTATTCTTACTATTATTATATCATCTCAAAGCCATTACAATACAACTAATACAACCCCTGTGGTGCTTACAGAAAACGGAACATATGAACACCCAAAACAATTTAATTGGGCTCAATCAATCAATCATACAAAACCTTTTACAATTCTATAACTAGTAAGAGAAAATTCAATTACTGCTCCAAAACAGATCTATCTAGCTATGATTGTTTTGTCAGTGTGATAAGATCTGTGAGTTATATTATATATATATATATATATATGTGTGTGTGTGTGTGTGTACGTATGTATAATGTAAAGATATAGAACATAATGTATCATATAGAATATGTAATATATACTACAATATACTATAATATAATCCAATATAATATAATATTATGTATATTTACCTTAGCTCCATTCAAGTTATCGACAGCCAGTACAGTAGATCGCTGATCCTCGTAAGCTATAAAACAAAATCCCATTGGCTTGCCTGTTTTCTTATCACGCTTCAAATTGACGTCAACAATTTCCCCAAATCTGGTCATGGATAAGGTAATAATGTTAAGGGCAAGACATATGCATGAATGTGTTTAGGTAGGTAGGTATATAGGTATATAAGTATGTAAGCATGTAAGTATGTATATATGCAAGTATGTATATATGCAAGCATGTATGTAAGTATATATATATGTATGTATGTATATTTACTTAACATATGTATATAATTTTAAAACATAATATCAGGAGATGATAATTACAATATATTAAACGTAAGAAACATCAATCAAAATCCAGGAAACTAACTGTGAGAAAACTGCAATAATATCACCCTCGGATAGGCCAAAATCCAGCCCTCCTGTTATCATTAGGATCAGTATATGGTCCAACCAGTACGCGTGATCCCCTCGTCATCCAATCACAAATTTTCATTGACCATGAGTTGGAAATGATGGTTTAAAGTATGGATAGTTTTCAAATATATTATTAAGAATCAAATAAAAAATAATAAAATTTATAAATAAATTAACAGTAAAACCACAACAAACCATTAGATATCAATATTCCCAACTATTGAAATACATTTAGGATTTTTCATTGTTTTTTGAAATGGTCAAATCATCAACTCCGACTCGGTTAGAGTAGAATCAAAGCTTCCACTGATGGATATGGTGATTAACCATACTAGGTTAAAATGTAATTATGGAAGTCTTAATTTGTAACGAACTATAGTTTAATATAGTATAATATGATATAATATGATATAATATGATATGACATAATGTAGTATATTACAGAGGTATATATACAAATGTTTTGCAGCTGCAATTGATAGACCTTTTTGTTTTTAAAAGAAAAATAATATTTTAAAACATTTCTTGCTTGAAAGCCTTTAAAAGGTCTCCTTATTGGCTGCTAAAAACTCCCATTCTAAACGATCCATATATGATAATATACAATAGTTGTGATTGGATGGGAGGCCCCTCTGGTAGACCTATTTCCAATCTGATCTCTTATTGGTTTTATGTCATGCCCATAAAGGATATAGAGGGTATGACAAATGCATAGATAGATATACAGGTAGGCAGGTAGATAGGTAGACAGATATGTAGAGAGGTAGATAGATAGATAGACAGAAAACCTAGGTGTTTTATTGGATATCCATAAAAAAGTTACAATATGTTAATAGATATATAGCGAGACAATAACACATCATATATACATATGGTGCTTTACCAGCATATACATAGGCACTATCTTTGTATTCATCGTGCCAGGAAGCTGATGTTCCAGATAGTCCTCTATCTAGCTCTGCCTCATTGAGCTTTCGAATATGTTGCACCTTACTGGAGGGAGGAGAGGGCTATGTAAGGATGCTGCACAGGCATACATAAATGCTATATAAGGATAGAAGATTACTATAAGGGATACAATAGATGCTACATAGGGATAGGCAATTACTATACATGGGTGGGGTAAACGTCATGTAAGGATAAGTGAATACTATATAAGGATACACAAATACTATATAAGGATAAGAATAAGAGATTACTATATATGGGTAGGATGAATGCCATATGGGAAGAAGTCAATTTACAATTGGGAGCCTCCAATCAATGGTCCATATATAGGAGTATATATAATCATAAATGGGTCTTAATATGTATTAGTAAATGTCTTGTATAACTAAATATAGTAATATACACTTACTGCATGGTTTCCTATTGGTAGTTAATCCCTCCCCCTGTATAATAAAAAACCATTAGTTAGTTATATCACGGCCCTCTGTATTATCCTGGCCTGAACAATGACGTCACATACTACTTCTTAGTACACTATCTATATAATACATAATAAGCAATAGATAATATATAATATATAATATATAACAGACAACATATAATACATAACAGACAATAGAAAATAAATGATATATAATAGGTAATATATAATGCATAATACATAATACATAATACATAATATATAATATATAATATAGTATACGTATTCATAACACATTTAAAATAGAATATATAATTTGATATTAAATTCGTCATTAATTTTTCAAAAAATGATACTTGACCTAGATAGTTTAACGGATAAATTATAATACTAGGGTTGCTGTTTAGAAAATTTCCATTTATAAATATAAATAAGGATCAACTCGCTCGTGTGTATTGTATGTCTACCCGAAAATACTTACTTACATATATATATATTATACACAATACATATAGATGCATATATACATACATGCATACATACATGCCTACTTACATACATACATGCTATACTTAATATATATATATATACATATATACATACACATACAAGCAGACATGCATAAATACATACACATAAAAACATATACACTATTGTATATATACATATATACGTACATACATATATAAATATACAAGCGTACAAGCATAAACTTACAAACATATACACCAATATATATATACATACATACACATAAAACATACACACCAATATTATATATAATATATATATGAATGTCAAGCACTTAGGACTTGTTCTGTCAAGTTGCAATTCCATTTTCAATTCCTTAATTAATTAAGGAATATATTAATGGAGAGTTATTATTTATTGGTTAATATAATTGATATGACGAATATATAGGGTTAGGGCAGTTTACGGACAATTTTTGATCATACATGGGAATGTATGCATATATGAAATATTTGTTTACTTATTTTTTAAATAAAAGTTGCTAAATACTAATTGCTTTGGTCTATATCTGATGCAAAAATCAGAAAAGCTTGACGATCAATACTAATCAGAGCCAGAACCAATAATTTATGTCATTCTATCAGTTGCATGTAGTGTGATGGCATCTTATATACACAGTTTTTCACATTAACTTCTCCGATCATCTTTTGAAAGAATTGTCGATTAATCCAAACAGTCAATAAAATTAAGACACCTTTTTTTTTTTTAGTGGTATATCATAATGTATTATATTAGATTACATCATACTATAACATGTATTGACGTATCTGTTGACACTTAATTTCAGGAGTCTAGATTGTATAATGAAAAATGAATATATTACATCCAGATAGCTTTACTGGATTAAGTCGTAAATTACGAAATATATATGTAACTGTTGGGAATAATAGGTAGAGATATATCTGTTCCTGTGATTTATATTCGTTTAGAAGGAGAGAGAATACTGAACTAAGAGGCTTTTTAGCGTATCCCTTTGCATACTAGGAGTGTAGATATGCTAAGACATGCTTTCATTATTAAACCAATCCGCAGGACTTGTCTTAGGCAGGATTCCTAAGCAATGAGTTATCTGAACCCGCAAAACATGTTCTGAACTGGCTTACATATAGTTTCCGGATTTCTACCATTGGCTGGTTCACTTTTGATAGATCATCTTGAATTGCCGTTTAACACCAAGAGATTGCACTCACTATTTTCCCAGGTTACATATCCAATAATGCTTGCCAATAATATTAAATATTTATAGTTATACAAAAAAATATTTAAACTAATTAAACATCCTGTTTAAACACCCCCTTTGACCTAGGCGGATTATTTCACCTAAGACATAAAAATATGAAAGAAGAATATGAAAAGAACCTTAAACATGATACTACTTAGCTGTAGGTTTTTCGCTCACTAAATGAACCAGATAATTCCTGATGGCATAAAGCAATGATTGTGGCATGGCACTCAGTGTGAAAAAACAAACGGAGGACAGTTCACCACACTGGGTGATAAATGTTTTTGCTCGCTCTAGCTCTGGCTCTGGCTTTGGCATGTGGCGTCTGGCGGCGAGCGGCTGAAATGATATGTGGGTGTTACCCAGTTTTTTGCACGTTAGCTTGGTGTCATTTTGAAGCTGTAAATGTTGACAGTTCAAATGAAAATTTAAAGACAGGGTGTAGGTGTAATCAAATTGAGTTGGCACACGTACAGCTGAGTAGGTAGATGTAGGGTTGGGATGAAGTGTTTTTGGCCTTTGTGGGTTGTTGACTTAATAGAATTACCAAGTTTTGTGACCATGATAAACTATCTAAGTTTAATCTGCGACAATATTAGGAATGATAAGTAGACATGAGTATTCATGTGACTTAAATGCGTTTATAAAGAGAGAGAATACTGAGTTAAGGAGCGTTTTAATGTGCCCCTTTGCATACACAGGGTACAGATATGCTAATATATATTTTGATCATTAAACAAGCTAACAGGACCCGTCTTAGGCAGGATACCTAAGCAATGAGTTATCTGAATCTGCAAAGCATTATGATGTGAAATGGCTTATTCGAATAGCTCATTGGCCAATTCACTAATGTAAATGCTTGCAAACTATGCATCGACAAATCAATTTAAACGACGTGTTTCATTCAAAGTTAACGATCTTATAACAAGATGCTTATAGCTATATATGGATATACCCAAATTGATTAAATATTATTCCTTTTTTAACAATAACTGTATATATGTATGTGGCACTACGGGGGTGTGGCTAGATATATATATACAAATCTTTATGAATGACTCTCGCTTTCTATGTATTAATCTATACATAATAGTAAAAACTAGTGTTTTTACTTGGTATTTTAAAGCTAAAATCTTATTTATAGAAAGGATGATGAAGTGATAAATTCATGATCAGTCGATACTAGCCTGTGTTGAAATGGTAAATATATAAGGTAAAAATACCATGTCTCTATTTTAAGCCATTACCCCGGCAATGACGCATGTCAAGTGGCAAACTATAGTATAAACCAAACCAAACACCTCATCTCAGCCACACCGTCATTAGTTTATACCATTTTAAGCATGTGTGATGCAGTGATACTGAATTTAGATTATACTGTCTATCTAATATAATACGGTACACATAAATTAATCACAATACAAATTATTACTACATAGGTTTGATAGATAATCTCTACTCTTTGATTAATAGCACATAATAAATAAATAGAATACATGTTATATTCTTTATATAAATAAAACAATAATCATTGTAACGTATTACACATGTTCCAACAATTTATGTGCCTCACAAATTTTTTCCTGTCTGTCCTAACCAGTGATAGTGAGTTCTTGTCAATAGCATAAACACAGCAATATATACCTTATAATTTATTCAAAATAGTTGTCTTGTTTTTTATTTCTTCTTCTTCTAATCCAAAAGAACAGTACAGGTGGCCGTTTTACCACATTGACAGCCAGGCTTGCATGGAGATGGAGATGTCGTACGGATTTTCTTACGCTTAGCAGATAAGTAGGCAGCAACCATCATCTTACTGTCCTCTAAATCAGAAACCAGAATATCATCATGAATACTCTCAACGACGAGTGGTCGCTTGGGATCTACAGGCTGGGGAAGGTCCTTATCACTAGGCGACAATAATATTTCTTCCATGGTAAATGCAGGGGTCTCTATGATTTGCGAAAGTGGCGATTGCCTCTTACAAGCTCCATTTGATGAGATAGAGCTGTTTTGTTCCTTATTATGAAAGGGTTGGGTCTTAAGTGTAGGAGCGTATGTACCAGGCCTAAAGTATTTCATAGGTGTTTGTGGTTGCAATGGATGTAGAGATGTTGGTAGGATAAGTGTGGGTAGATCGGGTTGATCAACAATGGTTTCGCGTGGAGGAGTATCATCAATATCAATAGGATTATCTTCTTTAGAACCTTTCTTGTCCATGCTCAAAGAATTTTTCCCTAGCTTCGAAGCGTGGCCTTCTTTCCTTTCTGGAAGGAATATGGGGGGTATATACTCATTATATTTAGGTGATGTTACGTATGAACCTATTGATTCTTGATTCCCATCTTGAACAGTGTGTCCTTTTAATGTGATGTTATCCATAAATGTCGGAATAGATATCATACGGGTTTGAGTTTCTTTTTCTGTATCAGTACTAATGTCGTGAATATCAACTACGGCTGGATGGCCAGCCATCATGTTTATCTTCTCTATCTCCAGGTCTGCTAAGTCTTTATCAATCTGTGAGTTCAATGAAAAAGCTGACACACCCTGTACCGCCAATGTTGCCAGACAAAAAATAAACTGAAGGGATGTAGCAACCCAAGCCAACTGTGAACCGTGTCCTAAGATGCGTTGTGAATTCTCATATAGCATCACCACTGTTTTCCCAGACTTGTCGGATATACTTGGCCTCCCACTGTCCATACACAACGTGTTGATCAATTCACTAATGTCAATTGCTGAAGCATGTTTTAACGTAACTAGGTTATCTTGGGAACCAGTACAGTGTGTGCTTGTGGTTGTAGACAAGGTTTTGAATAATACAGCTAGCAATTGAACTAATCCGACATCACAGTCCACAGATACCACACTCGCCGAGTGGCCTTCTTTTGCCAGTCGAGCCATTCCATTTATAACTGCCTTAATAGTGTCGGCACAATAATTAGATTTACTACTAGATAATTCTCTTCTCCCATGAAGTACCTGCATATACGTACACCCCTTTACCATCGTAGGCCATGTTTGTAATGGGGTTTCACTTAGCTCCTCAGAAATACTGTATATCACCTGACCTACCACCAGTGGCTGATCACCCCTTAATATAGTAAAGCCATCCTCTCCTAACTTGGCCACTGCTTCTAGGCAGGGTATATTGATTCTTTTTAAAATATTGATAATGTACGCAGTAGTATCCTGCTTGCAGAATGACAGAGAAATGGTGAGAGAAGGGTCCACAGGGGTGGCCAGAAGACGTTCATAATAGCTGAGAAATGTATCGTTTTCAAATACTTGTCGACATGCTTTTACAAACTTCTTGTTGGCCACTACAATGACTCGATCCTTCTTGTTTATCTTATCAATCATTATCAATTTTTTACGTTTGGCATTATAAATTAGGTCTTTCCATCGTGAGACTTTAGACTTTGGGCAACGTTGTTGTAGAGACCAACCACTGTACAGTTGAATGCGGTCTCGTAGTTTAGTTAATGAAGCAGTGCCGTTGGTGTGTGCAGATAGGATAGCTAAAAATATACCCATGATCTGGTCTTTCTCGGCAAAAATACGAACAGCGTCGGCATAATAAGAGGCCATCACAGGAGAATTCATAGAAGCATCACTGTTTTTGACCGTGGAAAGAGAGGGTCGAAGATTATTGGTCTGTTGTTAAT
>NAOQ01000047.1:188467-206962 GCA_002751075.1 Ichthyophonus hoferi | reverse complement strand
TCAGAAATATACCCATGATCTGGTCTTTCTCGGCAAAAATACGAACAGCGTCGGCATAATAAGAGGCCATCACAGGAGAATTCATAGAAGCATCACTGTTTTTGACCGTGGAAAGAGAGGGTCGAAGATTATTTGGTCTGTTGTTAATGGCAAAGTGTAGAAGATGAAGAAAGGAGCTCGCAATATCAGCCTCTCGGTGAGTCTAAAATAATGTAGCATTGGTTGTTAGTGTTTATATTAACGATCATCACTCCCTCACCCTAATAACTCTACATCAAAATTATATTTGTTTTAATACAAACGGGGTATTGGACATCCTGTCTAAGATATAGTTTCCATTGGGTAATATTGTTATAAAATAGAGGACCCCTTCGTTAAAATGGGATTTTTTTTTAAAAGTTTTAAAAAACAGAATTTAAAATTTAAAATTGCACCTCGTTTTCGAATGATAATGAACCAACTATTGTAACATAAAATGTCAAAATGTATAGAGATGAGGTAGCCTAATATGGCATAAATATAAATGTACTGCAAATTTTTTAAAATATAGAATAGATAGATTACCTCTGCCTTCCTCATATTAAATGAAATTGCCTCTATTAATAGCTCATAGTGATGTTATAGCTCTTAGTCATTGATTAATCTGAACAAAATCGTATTACACTACTGAATTATGACTAATAATTAAATTAAAATGTAATATAGTTCATCCATATAACTTAATAGGTGCTAATTCATTAACCAAATTAATTAATAAACTACCACAATGTCAATGTTCCTTGTGCTACGGTTTAAAATCTGCGTGGGTATATTATATTTGTAAGATAATTAGTCGAGGATAAACATAAAAGGCATACGTGTAAAATAAATAATTTAAACAGATGTTATGCATAATTGGTGTACCAATATCACAAAGCTATATGCATATCTATAAGAAATAAATGCATATATATATATCTTCTTGTTTATGTTTTTTAATTAAAAATAATAATTGATTGTCTGTCCTCCGAGTGGTTTTTAGAGTACCTCTATTATATTGCATCCAATCACCCCTAGCCACCACCTGCTCAGCATTAAAAACTAGAGAATATTGGATTACTGAAAACCATCTCTAAAGCTGCTGTTTAATTTTTTTAAATGATGAACAATGATTGGAATAAGTAATAAAATAAAATAGAGGGCTGTGGTAGGAACGTGTGCGAACGGGGAGAAAGAAAAAATAACATAGTTATTAATAAAGGTAGTAACAGAAAAACCATCGACTGAATATATAAAATAAAATAAACTAAATAAGAATAAAGCCCAATGGGAGTAATAAACACTCACCTGTACTAGTAGTCTGTATAGCACATCCAAGGCCTCACAGAGCATTTCCTGTACATATAACGACGCTATAGATGCATCTAGATAACCCCCACCTCTCCTTTCTCTAGGAGCTTTCTCATTTAAAAATTGTATCAATGTCATAATCGTATGTTTGTATCCCTCTTTATCTCGAAAATCCCACTTGATATGTTGTAATTGGTCTGACTCGTTGTCAAAATATTCCGCAAAGGTCTGCGGGTTCGCTCTACCTTTTGCCGCCCGACACACTGCTTCCAATGCTAGACTAATGTGTAGATTAGGACATGTATCGAGTATTGTATTTACACTCACTAGATTAAGTATGCAATCCTTTGTATTTGTATGGAGTTCAATAAGTGTGAAATCACTGATCTCAGCTTGCAATTCTTTTCTCCCGTCTAGTTGTGGATAATAATATAAATGTTCTATACTTTCCCTTTCCAAAATTTCCCCGATAGTTGTTTTCTCATCTACAGGTACACCTCTTTTTTTCAGACCTGTCCTAATAAATATATGTTTTCCCTCCAATGTTTTCGTGTGGTCTGGTACAGGAGACCTCACTACCTTTATAGTCAACTCATTCTGATTGATCCAATAACTCCTAAGGGTACGAATGTGTAAGCATTCATTCTTCTTTTTTAACATTAAATACGTACAAACATCACGACAATGGGCCAAGGGGGAGTCATTCGATCTACTGCAAGTAAAGTCAAAATCAACACCTGGATCTAATGTTTCCAAGTATTCTTCGAGCTGATCACAGAGACTGCAGTTTTTTGAACAAGGCGCGTGGCATGAAAAGAGCTTATAAACTGAACATGATGCTGATTTGGAACATGATTTGTCCTCCTGTATCAACATGTTACGAAATTGTGCTTAGCTAAAACACAAAAAATAATCTAACTATATACATGTAATTAAAAAGAGAGTTAAAAAGTTGGGGAAATTATATATAATACATAGGTAGAATAGGTGCAATCATAATTACATAGTAATAGCTGACAATGGTTTAAGGAAAAAAGTGTCTAAAAAGGATACTCTAGATACGATTAGGAATGCAGTTAAATGATTATATAGAATTACGTCACAGATTGTGCTGTGGTAAGACTGCTGTGGTATTTGTAATTAGTCGCGGGTAAACACTATCTGCATGGAGGTATTACTATAGGGTATATATTATTATATTAGGTGTACTACTATATTAGGCATATATTACTATATATAAAGCAGTTGTCTGTGTTGAAGTAGCTTCTTAGGCATTTTATAAGGTTATCCTCGTCAGTTTTATCTGATCCAAGTTTAGATTCAATCATTAGCCAATCCACGACTTATAATAGTGTTGCAATGAACCAGTAACTAGCACCAGTCAAAACACTTCAACTCACCAACCTGCCAATTGTTTGTGAATACTTTCATTATGAGGCCATTTTAAATCAATCTACATATTATCTTCATTCAAGATATTTACATCATATTATCTATTAATGAAGCCAAGCTCCAGATAAAAAAAATCCTGGGTGATAGACAATGTTAACATTTGCTTAACCCCAAAGTGCTATAAAACCAATCCCCAAGAATATAAGAATGATGTAACGATTGCAAAATATTAACGATTGTATTCTGATCGCTAATTCGAGGCTATTACAAGATATGCCAGGTCTGGACCAATGGAAAAAATGTACATTACGATACCGCGTTACGAAAAACAAAACTAAACCAGCCAATGGTGGAGATATAATGAGCCATTTCAGGTTATATGTTTGGGGTGCAGATAACACAATGCCTAGCTTAGGGCAAGCCTTTCTGACTTGTTTAATAATAGAAATATACCTTAGCATAACTGTACACCGTGTATGTAAATAGAAATGTTAAAACGCTCTTTGATTCAGGACGTAAAAATATCGTTCACAGAAGACCACTAAAGCTAATTATCTTATTTAATTCTGCTCACATTCTATGTATTGACCAATAAATTTACCTATTTAAAACGTTGCAAGTAATAATGGATCAATCATTTTATGATCCGCCTGTTACCAAAACTCCAGCCAATCTACATGTTCATCCGGAGTTGAACAAACCTTGCAACATATATTAATATTACGCACACATAAGTAATTAGAAGTCATTAAATAGTACTTCAATATTTAACGCAAAAAATAAAATAAGGGTCAAACTCAGTCCACAGCCAACAAGATTTGAGTATTATCAGTTGTGCCAATAGATTGTAGATACCAGTACAAATGAAGCACTTAGCTAGAAAACATGGAAGGTGTTAGCTGTGCTAGAATTAAACACGGTTCTTAATCATAGTGTAAACGATTAAATAAAAATTGGCGAAATATTTTAGCCATTATAAGTGTTGGACTAAATACTTAATGTCTTGTACAAAAATAGTTATTGTTTATGTAGCTTTGAACCTCTAAATGTTCAATGGCGTTTAGAATGAGATTTCAATCGATTATTAAGAGCTAGACATTAATTAATGATAATTAATTATTTACATGATGCCACTAATATATATATATTACATCAGTAGTGGATGTTTAGTGCAGTCTAGGGCATAAATTTACCATAGTTTTAAATAGTATTGGTCATTGGCATTTAATCCCACCTAGTGATTGATGAGACATATGTGATAGCATAACATCCACAATGACCCTTTACATAATCATTGGACAATATATTGCTAACAACATGTTGAATAACAATTAGGTTGAGTACATATTCAGTAATATGCCTATCTTAAAGGGTTATCACCTAGTCAACTAATCTTGAACTGAACCAGCAACTATATAACCTAACCAACAGTCACAGATTTTGTCTGGAACGTAGTTACCTAGTGTAGTACAATAAAAGAACATATTTGATATTTATTTGTTACAAGAAGTAGTTATAGCCATAAAATGAAGAGATATTTCTACTCTTACTGCCCGATGAGTCAAACAGAAAACCGACATTACCTCTACAACTAGATTGAGATCTGTAGATAAAAAGAAACAACGGCTACAACTCTCCTCTGACAAAAGTGAGGAGGAAATTTCAAGAAATTTTCTAGAGAATTTTGATATCAGCTCGAGTGAAGCAGAAAACGGATATCCTATGTCCGTAGATAATGAAGCCGAATCTACTATTATCAGCTTAGATTCTGAAACAGTTATGGGCCCAGCGTGCTTCCACTACGCCCTCTCGGAATCTAATATACTAATAGTAGATTCGGCTTCACTATCTACGGACATAGGATGTCCGTTTTCTACTTCACTAGAACTGATGTCAAAATCCTTTAAAAGGTTTCTTGACGTGTCCTCTTTCCTGCTAATAAAAGAGAGTTGTACCCTTTGCACTGTTTTGCCTATATATCCCAATTTTGCTAAAGAGGCAATGGCCGTATTAAGTTTTAATCCTGGTACTGTAAGAGTAGATATATTTCATTTCGTTACCGTCATAACTATCTCTTGTAACGGATAAAGTTGTTAGACGTTACTTTATATGCAACCCTATGAAAATTAGGACCGAGGCGAAGTCTGTAATTGCTGATTATGTATTTGTTGGTTCGGGCCAATACCAGTGAACCAGGTGCTAAGCATTTGAGATAAGCATATTATTGAATAGATATTCAACCTAATTGTTATCTAACATGTTGTCAGAAACATATTCTCGAATGATTATATAAAGAATCATTCTGGATGCTATGTATCGCGTATGGTTCATCAATTACTATATGTGATTAAATGCCAATGACCAACACCATTTACAGTAAAAAAACACTGTAAATTTACATGCTAGACTGCGCTAAATATCTAGTCCTAATTAAATGTAATCATTAATTAATGCCTAACTCCTAATTATCAATTGAAACCTCATTCTAAACGGTACTGAATGTTTAGAGGTACAACGCTACATGAACAATAGGTATTTTCGTACAAGGCTTTATGGAGTACACAGTCTAACACATAGAGGCTGAAATACTTCCACAAACATCATGTTCAAGAATGTTTTAGCGTGTACTCCAGCACACAGAGTACAGATATTTGAAGACATATAGTTATATACAGGAGTATCTAAATCAAATGAAATTGCTTTTTTCTGAAAAATTTTCTTTATGAATGTTATAATTGATTTTTAAGTAAAGGCCATCACTTCATTTGCAAATATAAAATGGATCCTCCTAGAGGTCACTGCCTCAACACCTATTGCACTCAATAAACCAATTTAAGACTGTTGTTACCTACATAATAAAATTCTGTTCCATATCCGTGTGTCTATTTGCTTTGTATTCTAAGTTGACAGTACCCGATCGCAAATGCATGCTGCACTGTTATCAGTATATGTTTTAGTTATATAAGATCCCATCCATATTCTGTGTATCCTAAGGTAGTTAATGATCGTAATCTAGGAGTCAAAATAAAAACAAATAACGATCTCGAATCCGTCTCACGTGCAGATCCTGTCGCATATAGACATTTACATTCATTTAATATGGCATCACAGATACTATCTAATTAGTAACCTAACATTAATTAATCGTGAATATAACTTCTGACCCATATTTTACATGTATCTTTATTACACAGTTGTATCGTAATGAGATTTTTAGCCTGCCTTACCCATGTTTGTGATGTTTGAGCGGCTCACACTATTCGTCAATTCTACAAAATGTAAGAGTATTACATATTATTGGTGGGTATAAATCGATTAAACATATCTACCAATATAAATGTATATATTTGTGCAATCATGCAAATGCTTTTGTGTGGGATATGTGAAATTTCATAATATTATGAAATAATTACAGAAAATATAAACCAAATAAGACATAAAATATATTTATTAGTGAATAAAATAATAATAATAAAAATTTTTTACGCACTTATAAAACCATTTTAACTTTTTAAAACAAATTATAAAATTATATTTTTAAAGTCTTAAATTTAGGCTATTGTAACAGCGACTTAGCTTGCATAAAAATTGATATAACTGACCAATTTCGGGAGGAGTGGGGTTTAATGAATGCTAGTTTATCTGTATGCTATGTGAATAATTATTTTGACAGATTCGATCACAATAATTAAGGCACGTGTACTGTTAGTAAAATGTTTTTATATATATTTGCAGAGTAGTTAGTAAGGTATTTTATTATTGTTGTTAAATAAGTTTATATTGAGTTATATTGAATAAATCATAAATTTAAAACGGCCATATCTCAACATGGCACCGCCAAGTTTTCGACCAAATCTAAACCGCGCCAAAAAAGCAAAATCTATTGAGACTGATATATCTCCCACCGGAATTGCAGCAGAGACAGGTGAGGTTAACAAATGAGTTGATGCTTGGAGATGTTTTCGCCTGACATGTGGGTTGTATTGCAGACTATTCATTGCAGACTGGCGCAGATAATACTTTTGTTTATGAATCCATTTATGAAATATTTGTTAATTACTCTCATTACTTCCTTTGTCCTGTCGACGATGACCTTTAACATCGCTCTCCATACACAGACATTAGCATAAGCATGTCATGTATCCATTTAGACGTCTATTATATGCACTTGAAATTAAATTCTGCATACAAATAGTGGCAAGCGTAGGTGCCATATTAACTAACGTAACATACTCACGCATATCTAAAAACAGAAATGAATTTTGTATTTGTTTATACGAACACCTACATGCATATATATTGCATTTTATTATATATACGCAAATATGAGAAGATATATATTTTCAAAGATTCTGAAAAAACATACAGGAATAATTGTATTTGTATATAGACCTTTATATATATCTTTGCATGTGTTTGCATATGTACATCAATATTTTCACATTTTTACACACATATATATATAAACACATAGATACATACATACATACTATTATAATATGAATGATATATATTTCCTTACCTATAAATCCTTCTGGGGCAGAGGCAGATATAGATCAATCTGTAAAGACTACCCAATCAGAACCAGAGATATATAATGATCACTTAGGGATGGAAGAGGGTGACGATGAAGGGGAGGAGGTTAAGGTAAATGAGCATATATAATGGAGTAATTGTGTCTATATAAGGAAATACTAACATTATAATATAATATAATGCAATATAATATAATCTAATTTAATCTACTATTCTATAGTATAAGATATGCTGTTATTCCTACAGGGGTGCCAGTCTATACACTAACTATATATTATATACTATATATATATAGACCACGCTCGACAAATACATATTAAATTGCCTCATCATAACCTCAGCTTACTGTGTATATCTTATATATACCTACAGAAACTACCTTACATGTTGTGTATATATAATATGTATGCTACTTTGTCTGGTGTTATTTATAGTCTTACCATATAATATAGTATAATTTTTCTCGTGTTTCCTATTCGATCCTAGTTAACCCTACCTATCAGATAGTCAAATGAGCAAATTATATACTATATATTATGCATATTATGTAGTCATCAATAAAATCATTTGGTTTAAACAATATGCACACATTGACCCATTTATTGACATTAAAACTATTTTTTAGAGAAACACTAAGAACGAGGCATATTTTTTTCCATCTGATGAAGCAGTTGCGTCAACATACGGGGAAGATGACGAGGAAGTAAGTAATATACATATTATAATATACACTATATTACTACCATATGACCATATGCACTGTGGTACCGTAACCATAACCATAATACTACGCTGTATATCATGTTACATAAGTTGCAGTGTATAAATTATATTTTAAGTGCCTACATACCCAATCAAATTGATACTTTATATCTTTAAGCAAGATATATTACTTTTAATTAATATACAACTTTATCTATGTGTCAGTATATTATATATGTAACACAGTCTACCCCCACACTTCTCTATGCCAATTATCTTGCCGAACTAAACATAAAGTAATTATAAGTATATGTGTTTGTGTATACATATATGTAACACAATATAATGTAACATAACATAACATACCACGCTATACCCTCTACCTACCTGCCCTAATCTTTTCCCTCCTTGTCTATAGTTTGATTCTGATCAACCTAGAAAGCGAAAAATGCCAGTGATTACTTCCTCCTCTGCTTCCTCTTCGGTCACACCTTCCAATCAGCGTCTTCCTATTGTAACTGCCCACCAATCAGCTTTTAGATCTACCCCCGCCTTTACTGCTGCAGAAATAGATAGCTTGGTAAGTTGTCTATATTTTATTACATTATGATATATTGTGTTTTATTGTATTGTATGGTATTATATTATGTTCTATTGTATAGTATTGTATTATGTTATGGTATACTGTATCATATTCCTTTGACAGGTGATTATAACATATATGTACATGCACACGGGTGCCCACATACCTACTAGCGTTCATGCAAACATGTATATTATATCATACATTATACAACTATAACCTTGAAAATATAATCAGGTGTATATATGGCTACAGTCACGCATCTAGATGCATATGTATACACATGCATACATACATACATAAATGTCAAAGGGCCTCTATGATATAATGTATAAAGCCATTCTTACCCTACTATCTATCCGATATGCAGATACAAGACCATTTACAGTCCAATGAAAGCACAACCCTTAATGAGGATAGTGAGGTGAGTCTTTTTATTGGTCACCCATAATTACTTCCCACTTATAGTCTAGTATATTGTAATATATATAAATGTATCAGTTATATGGCTAGGTAACAATCTACCACACCATTGGGTCATTACTGCCTATTCCCATTGATTAATTAATTAATCAATTTCACCCTAAGGGTGAAACTATTTGAGCATTATCATTAATGATTCTTGGTGATAAGATCCAATGACAGAGTATGCATTACTGGCCAACTGGCCAACTAATACACTAATATAGCTCGCTATTGGTTTGCACGACATAATCTAAATCTATCCCAGATTTCCTTCAATTTCAATGTACTATCTCTAGATATCTTAGAGAATTAAAAAAAATTAAAAAAAATTCTGATAGGCGAGTTATAATAAGAAACAGGTGATATTAGGCAATGTTTTCGTTGGGCCAATCAACCAATCATATAGCAAAAGCAATAACTAAATACGGATCAAAATTGTATCTGGCTAATACAATTGGGTCATTTATTTTTACTACAGAATGATATGGAATATGATAGTGAAGGTGATGGCAAGGGAGAGATGGGCTCACGTGAGCTTACTGAGGACAGAGACAGCGATAAAACCATTGGTGGAACTATAGATAAGCAACAATTACAACGAGAGGCAGATCTCTCTATTACGTCACCGCAAGTCAATATGGTCCATCCAGACTTAACCAATCACATATCGTATTCATTACAGCCGATTGAGCCAGTAAGTTTTATGTTTCTTGATTTGTATTGGCTTATTCATAGATCAGGAGAGAGAGAGGAAGGAATAACAGATATTATTTGGGATTGTTTTGTCCTGCAGTCTAGGCATGATATTCATGCAATAGGTTTTATATCTATTTAGAACTGAAGAGTGATTATGAATGAATACATACCATTAGGGTAGGTTTGATTGGACGATGCCAATTGGAATTCTATTATTTATACAGCTTACTATATATGTACATATATATTAAATAGATGCCAACCAATACAAAGCAAGGATTAATCTTAGTAATGTTATTAAACCAACAGGATGATAGTGATAATACTATACACGAACCTCTTAGTTATACGGCCGTCACCCCACCCAAGGTATGTCATTCCACAGGCACACACATATATATACCAAGTGTGTATATATATATGTATGTGATGTTATTATTGCGCACTACCAGACATTTATCTACCTATATAGTAATTCATATAAACATGAATAAATGCATAGAAAAAGGTTTAAGACGAGATTGGAACCATGAAAAACAAAGCAAAAAAAAATGTAGAAAGAGAGAATGAGGAATTACTAATACTATAGTGCATAGGCTGACTTATATATGTATATGTTTTATTATATGATATGGTCACTGGATTGGTGCAAATATAGATTGACCCTTTTATGGTTATGAGTGATAATCAGCCAATATATGTTCTATTACGTATAGTAGTGGAGTATTAGGATGGTGTGGTGATTGGTGTATATATTATTATGCAATAGTTTAGCACTTTATAAGAGAGTTTTTATTGGTGTCTGGCGCTCGATATGGGGAAGCTGTGATTGGCTGGTTAAATTAATAAGTTTATTGATGAATAAAATCACTCGGGTAACTGTGGTTTGTATATCGAGTTATCTATAGAATATTTTGTCTTCCATAATATTCATATTTTTAATTTGTTTCAAAAATTATTTTTTAATAGTAGCGTTTCATTCAATCACTACAGTCCTCATCTGTGCGACCCAATAGACCGTCCTTTGCCCCGTCAATACGAAAGGCAAAGAAACCATTGGTAGAGCTATCTCGCGCGAGGCCCGTTGAAACCAATCAGGCCATAGAAGAGAATGCGAATGTATCTGATAAGGTAAATATGTGTGTTTATACATATGGCTGGATACATGCATATAAAGTAGTATTTAATATCATTTAACCCTCAATTATATACAAGTATTATTATTTTTATTAATCACATATTTGTCTAGATGATGGTGCACGTGCCGATGGTCGAATCTTCTCCCCCTTCCTCCCCAGACGACCACAGCCAATCGGCAGAGAGTAATAGTGATGACGATATACCCCTTAATAAGGTAATTCAGATATTAAATTAGGAGTATATATAACTAAGAAATGGTGTTTATTCTGTTTTAGGTTTTCAGAAAATTAAAATTAAAATTAAAACAATTATTGTTAAAATGTAGTAGTTTTCCTTTTTAAAATCTTTTTGTTGATTGGTTGATCAATCACTATTTAAGGTTTGGGCATGCAGAGATTTGAGAAGCTGAATATATGTATAAATAGATAGATATAATATAATATAGGTATGTTGATGTACAGTTTGCCTTGTTATTCTAGTTTATTATTTAATAGGTTGGCTACCTAGGGTACGCGAAAGCATTTACAAAGTTAATTATCATATATATATATAATAGACTTGGTTATTTATTTCTTTTGTGTTAATGTATACTATATTAGATATCTTAACTACTATCTTTCTCCTGCAGTTAAGTACCTTATCTAATCGTCCTAGGAGAGCAACACGATCAACCCCCAGTCCAATAACAGATGCGATTGATGAAGAAGACGATTCATTATTGGAAGATGAAGGGGACGAGTCTGAGGAGGACGAATGGGTGGCTCCTCCTTCGGAAAGAAAGAAATCGAGTCGGGTCAAACCGTTAAAAGAACCGAAATTAAAAGTAGCACGACAACCCAAGGAAAAGACACAGAGATTACCCAAATTAAAAATTAAAAATGATGATGACACACCAGTAAAAAGAATAAGAAAGAGTAGAAAACAGTCCAATAATAGTAATGAGGATGATGAGGGAACCAGTGAGGTTAACGAAACACCCAAAAAGAGACGCCAAACTAAGAAGAATAAGCTAGAGGAAAGGTATGGGATTGGCTATTTCTTGGTATAGTGTGTATATTTTGTATTTATATGATGTGGATAGCTGTTTTCTTGTACCAATATTTGCGAATATATCCTATCATATATATATACGTATATGACGTAGCACTTATACCATCATCATCCACTGCACGTGGCCTATATCTACATGTATATGAACACAATGTAGTATACTCCCATTTAACTACCCCTCCCTGATTGGGCTAGGGGATATATATTGATGGGTATATAACCCAATAACATACTGGGTTTTTAATTTAAATAAATGTATAGACCAATGAAATAATGGTATTGTAATTTATTTAAATGTGTATATAGATATATATACTGCATAGTAATATCTCAGATAGGCTCTTTTATGGGGGGGGGTCTACGAAATATCACGGGGGGCTCATTCCACATTTTCCAGTTTACACAGTGAGTCTATGGAGGTGGCACTTATTGAACCTGCTTTACTCGGTAAGTTGTCTCTTTTTCATAATTTCTTGACCGATGTATATTCTAGCTTTTCCTTTCCCACGTTTCATCACTACTGCTAATGAAGGTTTTGGTATATATGGTATATATATATGTATCTATGAAGGATATACTCCAATATACATATGCATACATACTACTAAACATTTTACCATACATACTAACCTACATATTATCGTAGATATAAACAAGAAACCTCGTCGCCAAGCGGTGAAGGTAGTGGATGAGATTGACTTTGAGAATGCCACCATGCGAGACTATATTTACAACAACCCTATTAGTAAACCGACCAAGGTATATATATATATATATATGTGTGTGTGTGTGTGTGTGTGTGGTTTACGCGTTAATGCCATGTCTCTGGTTATGATATAGATATGTAAGCCAATCAAAATTCTTATCCCTCTGCTTTAAAACAAAAATACCATATAAAGTATGTATTAATATATTATTTTAAGCAATAATTATATAAAATTAGTATAAGCACAGTATTGGTGGCCCATTGACACTACCACTCTGCTAATATTTAAGATTTATTACAATTGGCAATCCATATGACCACGTCTGATTATATTGGATATATTTGCAATATTTTATTTTAATCAGAACTAAATTAGTCTCTGAGATCAATCACATCATAATATGTATGGTATATTTCCTACTCTCTACTGTGAAATTGTTAAATTTACAGGATTGTATTGCCCTATTCCCACTGGTATTATATTATAATATATTACGTAGACCCCATTTATCATATGATATTTCTAACTTTTCTTCGCAAATTGAAATTTCAGCGGGAGATTCTGCGACGGGAATACAAAGACAAGAAAAATGAATTAAAAAGCCTGCTCAAGGAGGAGGACAACGATAAAGATGCGCATGAGATCGAGAACTTAACCAAGTGGGTGGCTGATTATGAAAGGAGATTCCCATCGCGTTATAAGAAGAAAGAGGAGATTAAGGATGCGCTCACTGCCAATGAGGATACGCTATTGGCTATTGCCGCACCAGTGGAAGAGGTGGCTGAGAATAGTTTGGCTCCAATGGTATGTATGGGAGGGAGAGGTGCATAGTTAAAATATAAATTTATGTTTTTTATTGGGCTATTGGGTACTGTCCAGTTAGGTATGTTAATATTCTAGTCTGGGTGATGGACTGGCTTGTTTGTTTTACTATAAATAGTTTTATAGCTCTTACTGCAACGGATAGGTTGACTTTTATTTAATGATAATTATTAGCATTCATAGTCTATGATAGCTTGCTTATTCGGAATATATACCTATTTATCTACTTACTTATCTATCTATCTATACTAACACTGGTGATATGATGGTAGTTAATGCTGGATGAAAATGGTGAGATCATTGTCGACACTACTAGTCTAGAGGTGGAAGCTGCTGCTGCCCCTGTCATGCTAGAGGGAGAGATTCGTTATGAGACAGGCGCACAGGTATGTTTCTATATATGTATATGTATATAAGTCAATTGACCAATTTTTATTATATAATTAACTTCAATTAAATCGGCCTACTAGTACCCACACTCTAATTACACAAATTACCCCCTAGACTACATACCACTCCTTCACTAAGAGAGACAAGGCTGAGCGCTGGTCTAATGAAGACACTGATAAGTTCTTCAAAACACTAAGTCAATTTGGAATTGATTTTACCATGATTCAGAGACAGGTGTGTACCACATAAAAAACAACTCATGTAATAATTGCATCTACTTTCTTATTCTCTCTCTTTATTCCTTTCCCCTTTTCCATGTATTTTCTTTATCTTCATTGTTGATAGTATAAAATCATTCAGCGCTGTAAATTTCTTAGAAAATTCAAACCTGTAGCGATAGCAACACATTGGAACATTTGCTCTAACCCTAGTAATGTAGTGCAAGACATTACCATCTCATAACAGATTACCAACTAACTGTCTATTGTATTTTTTTCCCATTTATAGTTTCCTAACAAAACCCGCAACCAAGTCAAGAATAAGTTTAAGAAGGAGGAGAAAGTCAATAGACGCAGGGTTAGTTTAGTTTGGTTTGTTTGTTTGTTTGTTTGTTTGTTTGCACCTATACCTTATTATACTTTGCTATATCTTACTATACCTTGGTCCTTTTTTTTCTGTTTTTCTTTCAACTCTTCTTTTCTGTCACGTACATATTATTCCAACAAGTGGTAGGAGTCATGTGTGGTAACTGTAATGTATTCCTGATGTAACTCTATCCCCATCCTATGTTTTCTTGACTTCAATTAAGTTATAGAAAGAGGTAGCAGACGGGTTCTGAAAAGTGGGTTTGATTACACTTATGTTTTGTATATATTCATAAGTCGTTAGCCTCTATATGTTAGCTCGTTGTGTTGCAGAACGTAGTTTATCTTGTTTATGCCGTTAAGTAGTTTATTGACTGTGATATTATCCAATTATTGTTTTTTTGTATTTGCTTTACATTAGGCTTACCAATAGGAATGAAGGGGATGTCTGGATGTATACGGCTCATGTCAATTTTTTATATTTTATTCTCTCCTTCCTGACACTGGTCATGATTTCAGACCAATCATAATGTCCGTTTTCCACCTAATCATAATCTTATCATTGACTTTGGCATCATAAACCCTCTTCTAACATAAATACTACAATATTGCAACGATCTGATTCAATCATCATTAGAGTCATATTAATCTATATTAATTTATTCATATAGTCACTAACCCAATTCCTTCTTTTTCTTACAGGTGGATCAAGCCCTCAAGAATCCAATAGCAATTGACCCTGCTCTTGTCCCACCAATGAGATACATCGCTGTCACCCTTCCATCTCCCCCTCGCCCAATCAAAAGACCTGCACCTATCGAGCATCACCCGCTAGACTCCGATGAAGAGGAGGAAAAACGAAGGAAAGAAGCCTTACAGACCAAAAAGAAAAGAAGAAAACGAGGTGAACCCATAGCTGGAGAAACTATTTTGGGATTAGTCGAGGGGAATGAGGCGGAGGAATTAGAACAGGCCCTATTGGAAGATCGGTTAGATTTTAATCCAATGGTATCAAGGAATGGCTATGGCCATGGCTCCTCCTATATTAGTGCTGACGCATGGGCATGAAATGATTAGTTGTGAATCTATCTAGTAATGAACTATGTATATAGTAGTGTATGTATGTATATATGTATAGCAAGTATATGTGTATGTATAGGTATATATATGTATGCTTATTCATGGTATTCCACTTTGAAATTGTTTTGACGCCAACTCCTGCATTTCTCTTTATGAACCGAGTTATTTAGATCATATATGCAGGACAGTAATTAAGTCTGTATTTATTTATGCTGCATTTTATTCACGTATGCAATTAATGTTTTACCCTTGTCAACAACTCCTTCAGTTTCGTTGTCGTTTTTTTATATCTATCCCGTAGTGACCTTGTACCTTGTATGGCGACTACATTTAGTAACGTTTATAGGTTTTGCGTTACAGTTTTAATTTATATAATCTAATATAGGGATTATGTCCTTGTTACATATTAACCCAAGTCCACCACCTCTAAACAAGTTGCTGTAAGACGGCTTATTTATCCTGATGTCTGTTAATATAATTGACCAGGCGAAAGTGGATAATAGAAAATGCTTGCTATGATTGGTTCGGCAAACTGGCTCAGGAAGGCCATGCTAAACGAAAAATAAATTATAATAAATAATCTTATTGGACTTTCCTATATATATCACGTGTTCATTAATGTAAATGGGATCGATTGAAAAAATCCTTATTGACAAATCCATTTACCTGGTTGAGAACTAAAAGATTCTGTAGTCACATAATCTTATAAGAACATTATTCAATCATTTCATGATCTGCTTGTCATCAGAACTTCGGACGAACTACGTGTTCATTCGGAGGTAATGGTCTTGCAACAGTTCATCTTCTAGTATAGATACAAATACTGTCTATTTTCAATCGGATTTAGATCATGGTGGTCATTAATTGTATATAATTGGGGACAAGATGTATAGTGCAGTCTAGAGTGAAAATCTATCGTGGCCTTAAATAGTGTTGGCCATTGAATGTGAATCACAACCATAGTGATTTATGATACCCATGTACTATATAAGTTCTTGACTGATTCTTTAATGACTTGTTTTAAGAACAAATCCAAGACAGGTATGTTAGAATCCCATTGGGTAATTCATTAAACCCAGTGATTTATCACATGGTCAACTGGTCTTGGCCAGATACATCAACTATATAATTAACATACACAGACTTGATCTGGACCCTGATTACAAGTCGTAGTAAGTAAACTTAAACATAAAACTTGCTGTTACAAGATTGCTAACCACAGGTGAATAAGAAGGTTCGATCGTGGCTCAAGATAATAGGTTGTTGTATAGTGATTTATTACATAATGTTTTAATCAGAGAGTATCCTTTCATCTTAGTTAATCAAATATCACTCTACAAAGAGTAGATTCATTCTTGTCAGAGTATGCAATATATGTACACTATTACCATCTAAAGAGGGACATAATAGTATTTAAGTATTGTAGTAAGATCAAACAAATATAGTGAGTTTCTGTGACCTATCGTGAGTTGGATTAGCTAACATGAATATTTATGATTGGCTCCATTTAAGTTATTGAACTTAGTTAGCAACATTGGTGTTAACTAGAAAGTTAACTGGCAATCAAACAAAGTATAATAGAAAACAAAAGTTAATAATAAAGGACCCGCCCACACGTACGCAATATGAATAGTGAAATACGAAGTTCTCGTAAACGCACACAAAAATGCTTTCCATTTAGTTTGTTACTTGTAATAATCACATCGTTATTGTAATGTCTAGTCCACCATTGGCACTCACACGATAGTCAGTGTCCATACCTCCCGGTCGTTCAGAAGTCAGAGAATTGCATACTGACACTAGATAGTGACAATAGTATTTATTCACATAGTAAAATAGCCCACTTAATGATCGATCTCATTGTGCAATTTCCAGATTTGCACCCATGCGCATCAAAGCATCTATTCCTTCTGAATTAGAGCAGAGATATAATTACTACAGCCGGTTACCTAGAGAATTAGTATATGGACCTTCTATAGAACCTCTATCACGACGACTGAACCTTAAAGACAGATCTGATCAAGTGACTATTATAACACTGGCCAAGCAAAATTAACCACTATCAGCTATACAATTGGAGATCCGACAGCTGTGGACAAGTAGTCAGTGGAACTGACACGGTTTTTGATACTTGCTATAGCTCGTAGTAGGTATGACACCTCAGGAAAAGACAATTTCTAGCAAGTCTGTCACCAGATACAAACCCAAATTCTTTTTAGCTACTGCCATGAAATTAGGATTCGTTGGAACCAAGGAGAGGAGAAAGGTCCGTACACAGCTCTGTTGTTATTTTAAGCTAGCAATTAGGTTTGTTAATTTATTAACTACTGAGTCACTAACCTCGTACTGCACTAATAAATTGATTCGTCTTATCTATTATTAATTTATTGGAGCGGGCTCATTAAAGCAATTGGCGAGGAAATACTTACAAATATATTTATCTCGGTAGAATTAGGTTAGTACACCGATTGGTCTGCATCTTAATAATTGTATTTTTTATGGTAGAAGGTATTATGTTCAAACTAGTACATAGCTATTAGGCCACAGAGAATAAGTCCAAATCAAACTTGTATTATAAGCGGTACTGCATATAAATAGTTCACTCACTATAAGGAAAAATGCTTAAATTTCACTATTTAACTAACTTGTGAGGACCATATTTGGATATGCTGCAGGTCAGTAGATAGGCGGGAAATTATATAACACCAACTCGGTCCATTTTTCATGACAAAAAAAAATAAGATTTAATCAATCTTTTTTATATTTTAGTATGAGCGGTCATCTAAGACTACTTTTTAGTCCGCAAAAACAGGAAAGAAAACTAATTTTTTTCTTTTTTCTATGGATATCCAGTGAGCCAAGCTATCAGCTTTATTCCATGTCCCTTCTCCTCCTTCTGGTTACAAATCGTTGAGCGTCTAGCTTGAGAAAACATTCTCTACTGACTTTGAGTTAGGATTAATCACGATTTCGGAAATTATATCACAGATACTAGAAGCGATATACAAAGCTTTGCAAC
>NAOQ01000047.1:134805-170696 GCA_002751075.1 Ichthyophonus hoferi | reverse complement strand
GATTAGGTCTACAGTTTAATTCAAATTCAGTCTCCCTGCATCAAATGTGTTTAAAATAGTATAAATTGAGCACAGTATGGTTGAAATAAGACATAGTTTTTCATACACTATGGTTTACCACTTGACAAGCACTGTTGATAGGTTGATGGCTTAAGATAAAGACATGGTATGCTTACCCTGTATTTCATCACTTCTGCACTAAGAACTGGTGTATAGATAATAAACATATGTAGGTAAGATAATAAATGGGTTTCAATCATGATTTTCCAATTTTTCTCGGTAAGAGTATGATAAAACCAATCGCTATGCCTATTTGATAGATCTAGTACACGGAATGCGATTAAAATCTATACTGCTATATATGTGTGTATGGTTTCCGACAAACCTAATATTACATATATGCAGTGTATCATACAGTGCCTGTAAGTCATATTCTATGAAAACATGTTACAAAATTGCTAGCCACTGATGAATAAGTAGGTTCGCTCGAAGCCCAGATAACAAGTAGACTGATTCTTGCCCTAGTATGCAACATAAGAACACTATTACATTAATAAGAAAAAGAGTTAGCTCACCATTTAAATAAGGACATAATAGTATTTAAGTAAGATCAGACAATTCTAGTGGGTCTCTTTGATCCAACATGTGGTGTTGGATTAGCTAATATGAGTATTCATGATTGGATCCATTTTAGTTATTGAACTTAGCAATCTTGGTGTTAACTAGAAAGATTGGCACTGGCAATAAAGCGAAGTACAAAAGAAAACAAAACTCAATAATAAATAATTCGCTCAGAAATACGCGGTTATGGAAAATGCAAAGTTCTTGTATTGGTTGGTACACAAAAGCTTTTGGATTTTTTATATAATATACACATTATTATTGTAATGTCTAATTTACCACTTGCTCTCGTATGCGATAGTCATTATTTATTTGGATGGCTCTTAAGTATTGGTAAATTAATTTACCTGCGACATTTAATTAATATCGGACCAATCATTTCATAGTCTGCTTGCTATCCGAACTTTGGCCGAACTAACGAGTTCATTTAGAATTAACAATCTTAAAGCAAAATAAATAATGTATATTGGCTTAATCGTATTACTTATGTACTCATATTATAGGTGGCTATGCATCTTAATATTTCAAAGCATGAGTATTAGCCAATACCCGTGGTCAATGAGGGAAGAATAAGTCTAATAATATAACCCACCAGGACGATGACTTAACAATTATTAAATTTATGGTGTACCAATATAGCTATATGATTATTGGTTAGCAGACTATAATTCAAATAAATAAAAAATCGGTTTGAGTCTCTCATGATTTTAGTTGAATGTTAATTGTTCATTGGAGTGATTGTGTGCCTGGATTCACTATATGGCTATATAGGTAGCAACGTTATTTAGATTACCAAAACTCATGTTATGCGTTTCCGACCTTTAACGACAGTTTCCCAAGCATTAACGACATTATTTTCCCCAAACATTAGCGTCAGTTTCCCAGACTTAACAACATTTCCCCCAAGATTTAGCGACATTAAAGTATTAAAATGATAATTTTGTTGAAAATCAGTTTATAAAAAAGCGAATAGTAGTTTTTTAATGGAATAAATTTTGTTCAAGAATAGATTCGTTTACGAAAGACTGACGTATGCATCCGAGCATTCCCGTGTAATAACCATTACAATCTAACGAAGATTGTAATGGTAAATGATAATTATTTGTCTGGTTGCATCGAAAATTTTCCTACGCTGTCTTACAGTATTGGAATTATTATCTTGATTTTCAACATTTTCCCTCTCATTTCCGTTAAGAAAGAATATTTAAAAAAGCCGAAGAAATCTTTGAAGAAAATTGCTAAAGAAAAATCCAAAAAAAAAAAAAAAAAATTCTCATGAACTGATTTTCGAAAAAAAAATTTTTAATGTTTTCATACTTTAATGTCGCTAAAGCCTGGGAAAAGGTCATTAAGGCATGGGAAACTGTTGTTGAAGCATGGGAAACTGTCGTTAAAGCTCGGAAAACCCTATATTTATCTTTGAATGTAATTAATTGATTAACATTATGCTAAAAATTCACGCACGAATGTTTAAATAAACAAACCAACCTTATACGAATAATTTCTGAGTTCTTAGTCATTACAATATCTAAAATAAGTTTTAAAAAAAATTTCACTCGGTATTTGAACCTCTTAATTTGTATTTATAAGAACTGTTTACTTGTGATTACTTTGTTATTACTTTATTGTTAAGTGTGTTGCCTTGTTAACTTGTATTTTTAACACGTGGCCAAAAAAGACTAATAATTTAGCGAACTATGAACATGAATTTGTAATAGTAGCCAATGAAATCTCATATTTTGGGGACATAAAAATTCCATACATTGTTCACCCTTGATATAATTGATTTTATACAATGTTATCATATTACTTCATGCCTGTGATTGGCTTCTGTATTTACACCAAATAAATAACTTATATATGTATGTTCCTATTGGTTTTTAATTAAGATATTGAACCAAAATAATTCAAGCCCTATAGGGAAAGAGACTTAGGCACAATATTATACATTAAAGAATGTGAAAAAATATGTACTATTTCTTTAAATTACACTTGCTTTATAATATTTTTAAAGTAACACAAAAATAATACAAATACAGTCAAAATATAGTTATAATGTATGCTACTACAACTTATCATAGATAGAGTAGCCAGTAAAATCAGAATATTTAAAATTAAACCTTTTTGGGTTTATAATAACTGGTTAAAACGTTTTAAACCACGAAGCTTCCATAGTTTGTACGCTTTTCCTGTAATTTCCACTACCTATTGTATGTAGTATTGGTTTGTATTGGTTCTGTATTGTTTTTCTATATAAACTATATAACTTTATAAACCTTTCTGAAAAGTATAAAGAGGTAGTATAATACACAAACACAAACAGCAACGACAAATCAAACACACAAACAGCAACCATGGGTGATAATATGGCAGATGCGCTTATTGAAGAATTGAGACACGAAAACCGAGAGTTCAAGGACATGTTCACACCAAAAGCCACCTTCAATGTGTCGTTCACGAAAAACAAAACTTATTTTGACAATGAAGATGGTAATTGACGTGTGTATGTTATATTTTACTTTTTATACTGAAATATATTCGTGATATATAAGTACTTGCATATATTTATTAGACAGAGTACTTGGTATTTTTGAGAAGGACTTTGCGTACGTTTACTATATACGCACGTATAAGTTTTTTTTTTTTTTGGTAATCTTTCGTCATTTTGCGTAAGTTGTCCAGCATATCTGGCATCTTGTATTTGCACCTAAGATTGTTGGGTTTATTTCCCTGCTATATTATTAGTATATTTATTGTTTCATAATTACACACACAAGCATATATACATATAACATGCATTATTACCTTCTAAACGATATATTCTAGCGCATTTTTGTCAGCTATGCCAAAATATGTATCGGAATTATAGTAGTCCTGTTGATTCCCAGTCGAGGTACTATATATTATATATTATATTTATACCTTTTAATGTACTTGAAAAATTCGTTTGAACAATCATTCTTTCAACTTTATAAATCAAAACTATAAACTCCCTGTTTACTTATTCAAATTACAGGAGGTGTAAAAGGCAATTTGATTGAGTTAGAAGCATATATAGATGTGCATTTTTAACTATTTATCGTTATAGAAAGGCTTGTATGACATAGTTCAGTATAGTAAGATATAGTATAATATGGTATATATATAGTATAGTACAATATGATATAGTAGAGTATAGTAGAAAATAGTATGATATATTATATTATGTGGAGTCATATAAGGTATCATATACACTGGTTATTATCTACTTTATTATAAAATACAGCGTACTATTAAAGTGAGATGGCGTAGTAATATGATCTGTGTAATTATAGTATAACATGTGTTTATTTCTATGATGACAACCTAGATTATATGTAATGATATAGTATAATTTATCTATTACAATGATAGATATAGATAGGATATTATCGTGTTACCGATAAACACCCAATGAAAAGATATTGGTGGCTAAGATTTCATATGGTTGAAAATTAGAAAAACTGTATGATTGGCTAGGAAGGAATACCCTTGTTGCTATGAGAACTTGATTATTAATTGGGTTTAAGATTTTGTTATGTACTGTATATATACCTGTATTATATACCATGATATACTTGGTAGTGTAAGTAGGCATGAAACTATATAGCTAAACTAGGCATAAACCAATTAGATAATTGATATTTGAAATACCCACAACTGTATGTACTAATACATGTTACTATTATTGTTTTATAATATAAAGCCACACATTACATGGAATGCTGACCACTCCCTCTCCCACCTTCTATCCACAGTTATTGGTACTTTTACTACCAACCTTGTTAAACCTATACACGTTCTATTTCTACGGGCCCGTATACAATGCTGTTCTGTGGGGGAAGATGACAGAGGGGCATTATGGAGCGAGAGTCTATACAGGAAGTCTAAAACACTAGCAAGAGATATGGATTTGGAAGCTGGACAGTCCAAGTTTGAATTCTTGTTCACTCTACCAGAAAACCTACCTGGATCTGTATGTAATCTCGTAGGGGCTGCGACTATAAAGGCTCGGATTGTTTGGTGTGTCAAGATTAAAATATACACTACGTTTAAAAACGGCAAGGTAGGGTTGGGTAGGATGGTGTATGTGTATGTGCTGTGGGTATATATATGTATGTATTTATGTATGTATGCATGAGAAGGATATTACGAGTAATTAATAATTGATTATCTCTGCTAAAGAATGCCGCCAGGGTGTTGTTTTGCGTTATTTTTTTTTTTGAAGTATGTTTGTACACAATAATAAGGTATGGTTGTATAGGCACTGTGGGTATATATATATACATATATACATGGGATACATACTAGTAGCTGTTGATTAATATTTTGTTATTGTGGGAGAACGTTTTTGAAAATTATTGTTTTGCAATAGATATATATTTAAAAGTTTAATCTTTTTTTGCTTATGGTTTTGTGAAATAGTGGTTGTTAGTAGAGTTGAGTTGAATATCAAAATTATTTACCAAGAGTTATGGATTAGAGTGTGTATATAGGTGAGTTTGATAGTGTGGCAGGAGGAGGGTATGGATGTAGTATTGTGTTAGTGTATGTGCGTGATATACAGCAATATGTTACTGTGCATATCATACCACAAACCAAACAGAAATAGAAAGAGAAACATGTGTGGTATTCTCTCACCAGTTGCTTATACCTTATAACTTATAACTTTTTACCACTCCCTCAGATCGGATCATTTTTAATATGCGAGGAAGAATTTAGAAAAGGGTCCCTTTTTCGCCCACAACCAGAGCTCACTCCACATGCGAAGATGGCATGCTCACTTTCCACTCTATTCCGTAAAGAGAAAATGTTATACCTTGAAACCTCTCTAGCTAAGAATGTGTTTGAACGCGGGGAACATGTAATAGTACATGTCAGGGTACGCAATCACAGCTATGTGGATGTAAAGAGTATATGTGTGGCTATCTACCAGATTAGTACCTTAGGTGCCGCTATGGTTGCTACCTCCGAAAGGACTAGAAAGGTTGATGAGAGTAAATCACTGAGGAACTGTCCTATTGAGAAAGGACAGTGTGTATCTGAAACCTTTGTGCTTATGCCTAGGTTTTTAGGCTCAAAGGACTACCGTCCGGTTATAGTACCCCCTTATCTGGTGAGTGAAAGGAAGGAACGGTCGCCTCGGGCCAGTCACGAACGGGATGGTATGGATGAACAAGACTCTAGTCCTCCTAGGCCTGAGGTAGCAGAGGTTGTAGAGGAGGCGGAGGTAGAAGATGCAGAGGAATACACTGTGACAACGGTAGCGATGGATGAAGAGCCTAGGGGTGGGAGTGATATAGGAGAAATCGTAGAGGGGGAGGGGGAGAGGGAGAGGGAGCGTGTGCCAGGCGAGACTACACCCTCACATGTAGGCCACCGTATTACTCCTTCCACCCCTCCTACCAATATTGGAAGTAGTAGTTCTGATGCTGCCACGGAAGCCCTTAGAAGAATTACTGAAGATATGGCCCTTAGAGGGACTAGTGTGACTGATAAGCCCCTACCTCTCAGATACCAGTCAAACCCGTCAAGCGCACCTTCCAGCCCCCCTACTGCCACACGGTCCAGACTATACACCCCTTCCCGTCTACCTGCCCCTTCACATTCACGGTCCTCCCCCACTACCACTCGCTCATTTACATTATCTACACCTCTCAATATGCGTAGTCAAAGTAGAGCCAATTCAGCTCGTAGTAGTGATGCCGGGAAACTAAGTGCTACTCAAATGGCAGAAATGGCCTCGCGTAGCTCTCGCAGTGCTCGCGGATCTACTAGCTCTATGGGTCGTTTTTCTATTTGCGCAGCTGAGGTCCTTGGATTGGAGGACCCGATAGTTGATTCAGATGAAATGTCCAATGCTACCAAAAACAACAAAGACCCGGGGCTAGTGTTACTAGCACCAACACTGTTTTATCAAGATATGAACGAGGTATTAGTGCATACGGTGAGGTATCTTGTAGAGGTAAAATTGAAAATTAAGGGAGGGAAGAAGCTAGTCGCTCTCCTTCCATTTACTTTGAGCGACCAGCCCGAGGATGGTCACCTGGAACCAGAGGAAAGTATAAACGGACAGCCAGGTGAGACGGCCGCACAATTCAACACTGCACATTTCTCGGCAATACCTGTGTTTGATTCACCTCCTATATATACCAAGTTAGGTAGATTGAGCCTTGAGAAACAAGATTCCATAATGCCACGGGCTCATCTTGAAAGGAATGACTCCAGTACCTCTCAACCTCCGTCATATGCAGATCTCTGATTTAGTGTCTAGTATGGTATAGGTATATGATAGGATATGGACTGCCTAATAATATAGACTAGGCATGATATATCACTGTGATAATATATATATATCGTGTAGAAACAAAACAACTGTAACTGTATATATCAAAATCATTTGCGTACACTACGCATTCATGTAAGTGGACTTAACTAAGATCAAATCTTCTAGTATTACCATCTAGTGGGATTTGGTCTCTAAATTTTGTAAGTAATTTTTCTTATTAAATGCGCTATTTAATTATTTAATAAATAAAGAATTAGAAAGGTTTTAACTAAAATACAATGTTCACAGTATTTAGGATGATAAGTGATAACTAAAATTATGCTTTATCGGAATTTAATGCGTTAATATGACTGGTATATGACCAGGTAACATGGTACCTAAAAGTGAAGTAGGAGTAAATGATGAGGGGTTCGTGTATTCTTATTATACAGTGTATTTATAATTCTATAATTTCATCTTTTGTTAGCACATTTGCAGTAATTGCTATATAATACAATGTATATAATAACATAAAATATATTAAGAAAGCATATTATATTTTCGTAAAAAAGACTGTTATTCATGCTTGCATTAATTAAAGTGATTTTACAATCCATATGCTGGGGCTATAGTATATATATTGCATTTAGAGCAGATTTGAATTTATATTACGCAGTGTTTTATACGTTGTCATTGCATATATAAACTCTACATATACTTTTTATTTTTAATCCATCCATGGGCATACGTATTTTGCCTTACTTTTAATATGTTGCAATAGAATGTTTTCTTTAAAAACACATACAGAAATAGGACCCAGATTCCTTTTGCACTGATATTACAGCGTTGATCATGGAGTTTAACAATCTAGATTAAGTGCACACGTACGAACTATAACTAATACTTACCTTAAAAACGTGATAATTACCTAAGACAGTATGTATGTATTATATATATGTATATGTATATATATTAAGCTCCTGTTACCCTACCCTCTAAAGCCTGCAAATCTGTGATGAGTAGCTTCATTAAGAGTCACAACTTGGAGCTTAGAAGATCCCATTTGAATAAAGGCAATATAGACCATTTAATTAAATAATTAAGCCAGGATACTAATAGCCTAGCATAATTTGCTCATTTGATTAAGAGACTGCCAATCCGTTTCGTTCACATTGTATATTATAACTATATTCAACAAGTATAATATATAGTATTAATCCTTATTGATGTTCCATAATAGGGAACTGTCGGAGTCTATAGAACTATTAGAATCGTTATCACTGTTGACGGACATAGACTGTCCGTTAGCGAAATCTTCTGAACTCGAATCCAATCCCTCGAAAAGATTTATGCGTACTTCTTCGTTGTCAAAGGAAATAATATCCGTTATTTCTTCTTCCACTCACGGATCCTAACTTGGTTGTAGTCGGAATTACTGATTTCCGCTGGACTCTGGTAATGTTAGGAGTTGATGCTTATCTCTTAGATGTTACCATAACGAATTCCAAATAAATACAGAGAAGCTAAGTCTTTGGTACAATTTTTTTTATTTTGACAACCCATATAACCGAAAAGGTTGGTACCAAAGACTTGGCTTCTTTGTTTAGTTATTTGGAATTCGTTATGGTAACATCTAAGAGATAAGTATTAACTCCTAACATTGCCAGAGCCAAACGGAAGTCAGCAATTGCAATTCCGACTACAACTAAGTTAGGATCTGTGGGTGGAAAGAAGAAACAACGGATATGTATCTTCTCTGACAGCGAAAAAAAAAGTACCCAGAAATCGTTTCGAGGGACTAGACTCGAGTCCAGAAGATTTTGCTAACGGACAGTATGTCCGTGGACAATGATGGCGATTCTATAAGTTCTAAGGATGCCGAAAGGGTTATGGGCCCAGTAATGTTTATGGATTATATAAAGAGTCAAAGAGTCGCATGTGGCACTATGTGTGATTAAATGTTAAATGACCAACACTATTGAAATTAACTACAATCATTCATTTGCTAGTTTGTATTAAACATTTTAGTCTTAATTCAATATAATTAGTGACATTATTTAATTCATTAATTAACATTAATTAATATCTAACTCTTGCAAACCGATTTTAGCCTCGTCGTAAACGCTATTAAATATTCAGAGGTACAACGTAAAACAAACATTAAACTGTGTTCCCGGACAAGACATCATAAAGTAGTTTAGCCTAGTACTTGAGGGAGCTGAAATAATTCAACAGAAACTACTCCTATGCAGCCTGTTTCTATGTAAACAAGAAAAGGAAGTACTAAACTATACATACGCCTGACGAGTGCTAGCACCAATCCACTTAATTTTTAAAAAAATTACTAACCAATAAATAAGTGGTAATGCTACAAGACTAATCTTGGTAAATCACCTCTTTTGACCTATGTTATGTCTATCAATTATCAATACCATCGCCACTAGAGATAATTCCATATCTATCTCTATCTACATATAGGAATAATCTTCGCAAGAACCCGCTATGTTATGAAAGGGTTTTTTGATATTTATAATACGCAACAATTAAAAGCTACAACCTTTTGTCTTATTACGTGTCTTTTCAGAAATGCAGTGATGTATGGCCCATTATTTTCATATTAATTGGAGTTTAGCTCAATGCATATCATATATTCTCAATTGTCTTATTCCAAACCTTCACAAAGTCAAATCGACACTTGGTTAGCTGGTTTGACATCCATAACAGTCAACTACTATTGACAGTATTCCTTTGTATTTATAACACAGTCGAACTGTGTACATCACAGTACTGGCCCGACAGAGTTTTGGAAGCTCGTCTTCAGACCATTTTTTTAATAGATAACCCAACGATTAAACAAATATTACACAATACAGTAACCAGAATTAGTCCCATTTTAATCCCAATATGGTACCGCCCCATACCCAATTAAAATGGTATGTTAAATACTGATCCTCATAAAAAGTTCAAAAGATGACATTGCATATGTATGTGTCTCTTTTATTAATCTATCTAGATAGAGGGGCAGAGTAGTGCCAATGTAATTAGTATCCAGGAGGTATGTGCATATACATCCTCCATATACGCATAAAAAGATCATATGTACGGGTATAGCATGGTACCAAGACCACTACTATAAAGACGGCAAGACATCTAGACACAGACAATTATGCTAAAACGAGAATCACAATCTAGTTTTGACGGTCCTGTACCATACCAATCTTCTGGTCTCTGACATTGTGAAGACTCTTTTTGAGTTCAATCATATTTTCAACCCATGAGTCCAATCGCTCGTCCACGGATTTCCAGTGTTCAGCAGTGAAGGTGCGGCCCATTGCCTTCCTGTAAGATGCCGGGACGTGTTTAAGTATCAGTAACATAATAACAACACATTCCAAATCTAAAGTGTAGATGAGGGTATATAAGGGAAGACGTGCCACATAGACCCATCGTGTTCAGTTCATTTTAATGGGCGAAGCATCTATCTTCCTATTTCTGGCGTGTGCATGAATATACTAACGATGTCTTAATAAGTGTTTGAGCAACTACATATTAAATAGGATTAGTTCGAGAAAAGAAAATATCAATCTACATACACCAGGGAAATAAGTATATTGGCAAGTATACAGAACCTATGTGTGAATAAAATGTATTTGAATGAATGGAAGATGATGTTAGGATTATCATACTACCTACACGAATAGTAACCGGAAAAGTACGAAGTAGATATATACATATAGGGATTGTATGAAAACATAGCTTCAGGGGGGAGAAAGAGAAACTGAAAACCAAATGAATGGGTTTTCAAGATAAGGAAGCACAAACCTGACAAGGAGACGCTGTGAGTTTTGATCCATACGCCCATCAATGAGGCCAGCCGTGACGGCATCAATGATCCAGATCTCAGTCTCCTCCTGGGGGATGTCAAGGCCCTCGGTAACGGCAGAGAAAGACACTTGGCGCTAAGATTATACCAATTGTAGTCAGTATGGTATAGTTCAAAATTAAATAACATAATATAAAATAGTTAAATTGAAATGCTTATTAATAATGCAATGTAAAAATCAAGAAATGAATAAATCGAATACAAGTATGTATGCATACAACAACATATAACTGTGGCATGCAATTATATTGACTGTTGAGAAAACACAGATCCAAATGCAGAAGTAATTACACGATCTAGTTCTTAGTTCAATGATATATTGATTGTTTAATAACAGGACACTCAGGGAAAGAAAGGTTAAAAAATCTATTAAAAAAATCTTTTGGCCGATTGGATGAAATAAACAAGTATGTTGCATTATTGGCAGACCTGTGAATTTAATGCGATGAAAGGGTAAAATTGCACTGGGCTGTATACATTTTGTCGTCACAAATTTGGGTAGCAAGTAAAATTGTCTAAAGAACGCGATACGGCGTCATTATCCGCTGATCAAAACTTACTATCTCTGCTTATACCTATCTTATAAGAATATAGCAGCAATTACTTACTCGAATAACAATAGAATAGAAATGAGTCGGAATAGATAGTTGTGGTATTATCTTATTGTATTGATTGTCATCAATGTGTCCTTGTATTCTAATCACACCAGTTGTGTAAAATCTTTATCTATCATATTCACCTTATATATATTATATTAAAAATATTAACCAGTGTCTATTAAAATAACAGATAAAACATGGCTTGTCCAACAAACCCACGTATTAGGAGCAATAATATAATATCATATTGACATTTAATCACCCCATCATACCACGCAACAACTAACATGACGTCAACATACTTTCATAACATCCTACAATAGTATCTCGTGAAAATATGCCTCCCATTACTATGGAGTATACATATACATAGGCACTAGATATGAATGACCGCACAACAAAAATAAAAGAGATAAAAAAGACAATAAAAGAGTAGTAGAGAAATCAGCCTACCACGTTGAAAGCAAGAGAGGTGAGTGTCAATAGACGGATCTTCCTGAGGCAGTCCTCGACATTGAGGCCTGATAATAAAGTAATTAATACCGGAATTAGATATAATATAACTGATGTGAACCATTGTAATATAGTATACAAAGTATAATGGTTATGCTAATAATAATTAACACTGGTTGGAGCTGGGACCAAACCAATAAATCTTCTGCAATAAAAAGGATGCTGTGAACATAATCCAGACCTACCAATATCACTAAGGAATAAGAAAGGATGGACATAATAATAGATTATATAAATATAAATGATCATATATCATATACATTACTAAAACAAGGACAACGGCTTAAATAAATAAGGAATATACGGCGTAGAACATATATAGTTAATTGTAGTTAAAATATAATAGCACTTAGTCACAATAACAATTTAAATATCACGCATGTACCACATTAGTTTTTCAAGAGCAAATTATATATATATTTAAAAATAAGCAATCCTCAGTTGTTTGACTGGCTTATTTATGGGTACACATAGTTTGTATATAGATGTTACATGCTCCAAGAAGGTATATATGTATATGAATGAGGAAATAATAAAAGAACGCACTAAGGCAAATCAGACAGATATGCCGAAAATTCATTAAAAAAGGAATTTGTAGGGAGGAGAAGGTGAGAATACCATCAAAATGGAACACAAAATCAATATAATAACAATAATAATAAACCCAAGAAATGAGTGGGGTCTGTGAAACTAAAAACAGAAACCAATCATGTTCATTGTGTGCCCAGGAAGATCTATCTATCTATCTTCCGATTGAACTAAAAGCAGGCTCCATCATAAATCATAATATGAGAGCTATAAAGAGTATTAATGTATGGTGGGAAAGCTAATGAAAATAAAGCAGAAAATTATAGCCAATTACTAATCACCTTATAAAATAAGATAGCGGAACTATATATGTTAAGGTCCTCCATCCGATCAATCTTTGAAGGAAATGCTATAATAAAAATACTAACCAACAATCAAGTGATTTTAATCCTCAGTTAGACTAATTTAAATACCATAATCATAATCGGTTCTCTCTTACCAAGTTACTATTGGCTATTAGCAAAGGAAACAATTTTAGACCAATCAGTAGGCTTACCGAGTGAGTTCACGAACTCTTGATTGGCTGAGAGGAAAAGTTTCCAGGCCTTGACGTCGCCCTCAATAAAGATAAGGAGAAGTTCATAGATCTTATCACCTGATAGCCCACCAATGACATGTTAGATTGCAGAATAGATCGCATGTGTAACTAAAGGGATTGATATAGTACATACTATACCATGCCATACAACCAGTTGCAGCCATCTATCTATATGTAAAACCCTTTGGTAATTAAATGTCTAAAAATTATAATACATTAAGAAATGAGAAAATTAAAATGAGTTATGAGGGGAGGTGAGAGAGTATGATAACCCAACACATTGACATTAACATAAACATATATAAAGGTACATATAGTCATCTGTTGTTATAACACTAAACCTCTCCCTCTGTCCACATACACATACCATATATATGGATCACATACCATATATATGGATTGTAGGCAGGGTGTCACTTAATTGTTCCATTGATTATTACAAGCAAAATGATAACAGATATAATGGAATAGTACCCTAGCTCAAGATGAGAATACTGTAGGGCAGGCATGCCATCCTTCATATATGCATAGTGATATTAGAATAGTAAAATGGTACAGCAAATCACATCCCATATTACGCTACAACAAGAGAGAGGAGAGGGCGAGGAATGGGAGAAGGGGAGCCTATATACCCTTGAGCTGGTTGACCGCATCGAGGTCCAACAAGCTATCTAGTTGATACATGTCAGGGATGGCAATGGACTCGGCCAGGCACTGAGTGGCCTCTTGCTGTGAATAGCAATCTAGTTAGTGATAGGTCGATACACACCATAAAATAGTATAATTGGTCAATTAGTGCATATATGGTGTCAGGCTTATCATATAAGGCGTCAATCAATGAAAGTTATAGTTACTTAGCAGCAATTAACTATCATTGCTCGATCACAAAGAAAATTGGTAGTGATTGGCAGATAAAGGTAACAAGTATTCAGTTAAAATATGACCTATATTTGGAGAGTCCCACCCGATCATCTCATTGGTCCACATAAACATCATAGTTACCGCCTATAAACTATATATATATACCATATTATCATTATGATATCAGTTGGGAAAATACAACTGGCTAGTAATCACACCACCAGTGGTGGTTTCGTTGTGATTATATTTTATCATGCTCGAATTACCCAATGACATCATATGTATCATTTGAAACGATTTTGAAGGACTCGGCTAAAAACAATTGGCTGATCTAAGTATCAGACACTCAGTGATTGGTCTATTAATATCGCATGTTATATAAAAATAATAGAACCAAAAGTATATAAGAATAATGTTACCCACAACTAATATGGCAGTATCATTTAAATCATGGCCAATCAGGACTGTTGTAATGATAGGAAAGTACACGGTAAATAGAAGGGTACAGTGGCCTACAACCACAATATACACCAAGGTGCCTACATCTACAAAGAGAGGTCTATCCCACTTTTATCCCTGCCATATAAAGAGATCATATTCCTATGTATAGACTACAGATCATTCTTATCACGACCTCTCAACCAATCCATGCAAGAAATATCAGCCATACAGACTGGCAATTAATAGATATATGCAGGCGTGCATGGGAATGTACAAACACATATGTATGTAGGATGTGTGGTGTTCGTATCATGTACCTTGACTGTGGCCAGAGTGGATGCCTCTGCCTTGTCAAATGACTTGAGGTAAGTAACAAGATATTCGCGAGAGAGAGCACTGGTAAGGGGATGGGGTTATGGATTTGTCGGCTGTAACCAATAGTAACAAAGGAAGACCATCGTATAATCATCGGATAAGGAAATAAGATATATATATATATATGTACGTATAAATTAAGGCGCATAGGTAGATAGAAATGCATGAGATAACTATGAAATTTGTGTAATAGAGTAGACAATGCACCACAATCAACCACATATTCACAACATATACATCTTAATAATATCTATAACATGGCCTAGAGTATCATATACTCTAAAACTGACATACAAATACACGCTAGTATACATATACCTGCACCAAACTGCAGTTGAGGCTTTACGTAAACCACAAACAGCATAACCATGACAACAGGGCCAAAGATGAGGGAGAAGACAAAGATAATCATAAGATTATTGCTTAAATATATAAATCTGACAATGAAAATGGGCATTTAAATGGTTTTAAAAATACTTACGTATTATTGCAGGCCTTGGCGGCAAGGTAGATAGAACGGTAAAGATCCTGCTTCTGATTGGCTACCAACTGCCAGTCAGCTATCAGATTGTCCAACTGTATTGGTAGAGATGGAGTGAGTAAGGAGATGAAGCAAGAGATTGGGAGATATAAATAGAAATCATAAGTAGATTATATCATAGGAGAAATAAATACCTACCAGAAATATCTTAAACCATCTTAAAAACACCAAATGCAGGAAGACTTTTAAATGAAAAAAATGACAGGTAAGAATAAAATTTAATCAAAAAATAATGGTTTAAAAATTAGAAAACTCCTAGTTAGGTATATCTATAACTAAATAGGATGATATTCGGCGAATAATACGTGGAAGTTATATTATACGAAGTAATTGAGCTTATTTTAAAAAAAATTGGTTGGACACGCAAGTTAATATGTACAAGCATGGCTAAAAGAAAGAATAAGGGGCAATCATATGGATGTGGTAAAATTAAATAATTAAAACTAATTTAAAATTTAAAATTAAAATACAACCAAGCATACCTGTGCGAACTGAGGAATCAAAGCATCGATCTTGTTACCAGCACCCGCTACTTGCACAAGTACGTGATAGATATAGAAGCGAGAAGGATGATTGGATTCGAGGTTATTGTAGAGGGTAGACAGACTGTATTTGATGAGATCAGTCAATGGCCAGGCACCCAATCATAATCTACCATGTGGCCATATATGTACATTTATAGTGAAATGAATAGGCAAGTCATTATGCCACAAGTATAGGTATAGATGTACTATAATACATGGATATATTATAGTGTTGTTATGGTATAATGCACATACAGCACGAGCATGACGGCTAGAGGTCAGAAAGTCCCCTACATCCCTCTTTCCTGTATATCATACCCTATACCCTCTTGCACTGTGCCCTATTGCACACCCTCTACTATTCCTTCGTATACATTACACCCGTTGATTGGCAAGGGGTTTCATGGGAGAGACAGTACAAAGTATAGATTAAAACCAATTAAATTGAGTAATTTTTAAATATATATGTTATTTAAATATTGGCATGGACACAAAGACATGGTAGTGTAATAGTATGTATGTATGTATGTGAGTATAAAATTTTAGCATGCATAAATTAATGTGATCAAATATGAACCGCCACTACCTAGATATAGACCCTACAACATTAGAGTATTAACCAATACATTTCCGTATATAGACAATAGTCATCATCATAACAACCATAATCATAACCACTAATATACTAGTATGGTAACTTACACTTTCATGCGTGCGCTGTACTTGTCTGATCCAGTGCTAATAACGGTGCACAGTTTCACAATGAGCTCAGCCGCAGTCTCGGGAATGATGTCACGCAGAAGATAAATAATAGTGTTGAAGGGTCCCTCAATCTCTATATATGGTAATGAATGTGTGAATAAAGCATATTCAAGCATAGGGTTGGCTAGCAACCACGGTTAATAAGAAATGGTAAATGGCATGGAGATAACCGTATATTATCAGTTATGTAGAATGGTTAGGATGGTTGATTGATGGATAATTGTAGCTGCCAATAGTAATGTCTTATATCTTATGGTTGATTGGTACTTAGTCTGGTATGGGACGTGCATTTTTTGTTACTATATTATAGTTTACAATATACACCCTAGAACAAAGAACAAACAATACTAGACCACGGTGCTATGAAGTGTAATAGAGGTGTACAACACAGTAGATCTCAATAATATTCCCCGGCCTCAATCTACCCCTCCCCTCCTCCCTGTGACTACCTAACAGTCACATGACCTTGACAAACTCTTATTAGTGTACATCTATAGCAATAACCAATCAAGTGATATTATCTAGGAGAACCTTTGATTGTGACGTCATCATAAGGTAGGGTATTGGCCACGCCCAATTAAAAATTAAAAACTAGACTAAAAGTAAAATTTTAGTTAAAAATTGAGCAATGCTCCCTTACTGGCTTGGACCAGAAAGAACCGCCAATAGCAATGTAAACTATGTACACTCTTATCTACCACTAATAAAAAAATCATAATAAAGTCTAGAAAACTGCAGATGATCAGTTAAGTATATGTATGTATGTAGGTGGAAGGCGGGTACACATTAAGAGATAGAGGTAGATAAATATAGGGAGAGAGAAAGAGAAAGAAAGTGATGGGAAAAGAGGGTGTATGTGAAGGTTATTACGCACCACCCTCAGGGAGAGAGAAAAGGGCAGCACTAGCTGCAATCAACTTCTCAACTGCCCCAGGGAGATTAGAGGCTACTAGACTCTCTACCTCCTCGGCAACGGCATTGTTTGAGGACAACTCAGAAAGATACTTTCCAAGCTCAATAGCCTAAATATACACCCCCATGTTAATAACTATATCAGTATAAGTGTGTAAGTGTAGAGGTGGAAGAAGTTCTATATAGAAAGATATGATAATATAATATACATACATATATATATCTGTAAACATGTACACCTATACGACTTTTACCCCCACCAAAAAAAAACTTTTTAAAAAATTTACTCGGAGATCCCAGTCCTTGGTGGGTATACTATTATATATATAGATGTGCAGAGAATATATCCTGCCCTTACATATAGAAATATCCTGCGCGCTTTGGTCAGGGTTCCTGATAAGACCCTAGCCTCGTATACTCATCTACCTTACAACACAACGCCAAGCATACCTTCTACATCAATTCAACAAACACCATTTATACATACTATTAATCCTTCAAAATATAAGGCAGGGTACAAGTACTCTATTCTCAAATTATTCTCAACTGCAAACCTATGTAGCACTATAACTTTCCCCTTTCTATACAGCCTTTTCCAATATAATATATACAACTACATCTCACTCCCTACCCCATAACACTCCGCTAAGTATACCATTCTACGTGTTTAAAAAACACCATTTATGCAGGCTAGTACTCCCTAAAAATGCAACAAGACAAAGCTGTATTACTCTAATTCAACACAAACCTATATAACATTAGCTTTCTCAATATATGCGTCTATCTACTCCCACCCTATAAGCATATATAATAATAGATGTTTGTGACTACTAGTAGTAATACTATTAGTAGTAGTAGTAGTACTATTATTATTATTTTTGCATATATGCATATATATTATATTAGATTATACATGTATGATCACAAACACTCCAACTAGGCGCTTACCTGTTCGGCAGGGAGCTGTTCACCAAAGAAATTCAACATAATTATTATTTATATCTGTATATTACAATGGCTGCAACATGTACTACCTAGATACTGTGTGCATGTGGTGGTAAGATTAGCCGGAGACTGCTTGCACGCGCCACTCACATGTCACGTGGTCTCTGTCATCGACAAATTATGATTGGAAGACTGGAATCCTTTTTAGCTATATATAGAAATTGTTATGTGATTTTTTCTGTGTCGAAAGGTTGAAAGAGTTGAAATATAGGAAAACAGTGAAAAATTTTTTTTGACTTATTTAATAGTAGTATAATGTATTTTATAATATAATATAATAAGCATGTTATATGGTATATGGTATAATATTATATATAAAATATATTATAATATATAGTGTAATATATGATATAATGTATAGGAGATGGATATAATGTATAAGAAGGAGATGGTATAATCCCATTGCAAGATATAATATATAATGTAACATCAGAATAGAATGCGGTATAATAATATAAATAAGATATAATTAGTTAATATATATAGTAGCACTATTATTATATGAATGTGCTATAAATATAGTATAAAATAAGGTACGATAAAATATGAAATATAACTATGTACATGGAATCCGCCAGTGACGTCATAATCTTGCACTTTGAATATTATTTCAGTTCTTGAAAATAGTATATCCTAATATATTTTACAGAAAGCGTTCCAAATCGATATGGATTAGAACATAAATATTAATAATCACAATATAAGATATTATACTGTTCCGAATAGACAATTTTATATGCTTTTTAACTAATAATTTATTGATACAGCACAAACACCACTCAGGTACGAGGCCTGTCTTACGTAAGTTTGTATGTGCACATTACATTATTGTAGATTGGCTACTAGCCGATCCTTACATAAATTTGTGTAGGTATTTACCATCATTACTTTACTATGTACCTGTATTTATTGTTTTTATTATCATATATATATATATATACACACGTATCTATGGTACCTAGATAATATACTTTTACATATACTTTATTTGTTATTATTATAGTATACGCTCAGGTAATAACTGAAAGAGAAAATAAAACTGGAAGCAAAACAAAACCAAATAATTCCTTTTATGTAGTTCTTTTGTTTGTCTATATACAACTTATCGGTTTTTCATTTTAAGCCAAAAAGCTCATTCCTCAAAGCAAACAACATTACATATATATAATGGCCATTTTCTTTATAAACTAACTATTATCTCATAACATACGTATTACTGCATAACATGCAGCCGCAAAAGAAGCAAAAACTTGCACCTACTGCAACAAATAGCAAACTTGGAAATAATGATAAACCCCATAGTAAGGAAGCACAAAAAGAAGAACAAGAACTATGGAGCGGAGATGAAGCAGACATAACATGGCAACCCGGCTATTGGGGATACAAACAGAGATTTGTAGATGACTGTGTCATACCTTTACTTGGTAATAAAGAAGTTATTTTAGCCCAGGCGCCTGCTCCAACTAGTAAAGATGAGGATGACTCGGACCCTGCAGTCACAGGCACAACAATATGGGATGGCGGATTGTGTCTTGCACAATATCTTGCATCTACAGACGCGATCGAGCAGGCGATGCATTCAGATAGGCCAGTTAGAATATTAGAACTTGGGGCTGGTACTGGTGCTGTCTCGTTGTCCTTGGCAGTTATGGGGAAGGCACGTAGGATTATATTGACAGATCTTGCCTGTATGGTAACACACCTCGAAAAGAATGTAATGCTTAATCAAAAAAGTATAAACAAAAAATGCAAAATTATGGAAGTAAAGCCTTTACGTTGGGGTAGAGAGGAGGAGGCTATAGAAGTGATAGGGAAGAAAAAGCCAGAGGTGGTGGTGGGCTCAGATCTGGTTTACTACAGTGGGAACGAACAATCCCACCTCCTTATGGATACTCTTAAGACAGTATGTGGGCCAGATACCATTCTTTTCATGTCTTTTAGTTTACAGCACCAGCCAGAACAGGTTCAATATTTCTTAGATCTACTACGGGTTGAATTTACTTCTGTAATTGATGTAAGTGCTGATGTACCCAAGCGTTGGCGCTTTGATGATATTCGGGTGGTGAAAGCAACAGGTATAAAGGAAAAGGCATTATTGTGAAGCAATAAAATTATATTTGAATGCAGTCGTATGGACCGAGTGTAAATGCCTGGTGAGGCTATGCTTGTATATTAAGTTATCTGCACCCCCACATCATGCCTATCCTCTTTTTTTTTTGTATCATCCATTTAGTTGACCTGTCACCTTGATTCCTTCTTGTTAGCGGTCTCTGCCTAATCCAATAATTCGCTATGATCTAAATAATATACATGACATGATGTCCAACATAGCTATATCCACAGCTACAACACTGGGTGATATTGACATATGCATTATATGCTCCATTTCTTATTGGCCCTGCCTTCCAAAGAATTATTATTAATGCTAATATTATATTCATACCCAAACCTTCATGAATTTGCCCCATGTTGATTTGAATGACCTCCGGATCTAATTAATCATTAGATAGTATCACATTTAATTGATAAACCTAACCCAGGATTATAATTAGATAATCCCTTATAGATATACTTCTTTTGGAAACTATAGTTACCACCAGAAATAGATATATTAACATAACGTATTGGGAGCTTTACTAGGTTATAATATACTTGTTGAAGTAAAATATATCTTCTATGAGTATAATCCTGCCCACAACACAAGCATAATAACTATGTTTTATTATTTCTACACATGCATATATATTTTCTGTTTTATTGAGAGATCTCTTCTAGTGATGTTCTTTTTCAGATTCCTTTAGACCTTAATGTCAGAAACTAAGTTGTAAGCAGAACACGTAAGAGCTTTAACTTATCTCATACCCAGTGATAACGATCTGGATCAGCTAGTAGTAGATAAGAACATCTTACATCAAATACAACCCAGTATCATGGATGCTAGTTGTGATTATAATGCCCAATTTGTGAGTGTTTAAAGTCTTAAGCACCGAATTAATACTGTAACCACAATTAAAACCAAAAGGTATTGGTAGATCTCCTTGTTACAAAAGGCTCGCCCTAATAGGACCCCTATGTGGCCTGGACTTGTCTGGCTGAATGATAGTATAATAGTATTCGAGTGGACTTATATTAGAGTATAATAGTATGAATGTGTGATAGTATGACTATTTTATGGTATGATAATGTAATTGTATAATAGTATAATCATTTGTCTGTATTACAGTGCAATCATTTTAGAGTATGAGTATAATAATTTGACATAATAGTGTACGAGTATGATGACATTATGGTATGAAAGTAGAAAATTACAACTGTATTACAGTATTATGATATAATACTGAATGTATAGTAAGTAGTATAAAAGTATAATAGTATAGTAGAGTGACTATATTATAGGATGATAATATAGAAGAAGGAATTTATTATAGTATAACTGTATGATAGTATGATGTTACAATAATATAACTGCGTGGTAGTATAGTATTATGGTATAATGGTATACCTGTATAGTAGTGAAATCGTGTGAGCGAACAGTAGTACGACCGTAGTATTCATTTTTTGCTCATGTAGATATGTATTTATACCACAGGTGATGTCTGTGTGGATATGGGTGTTTATTTTTATTTTCTTGCAATTTTTTGCATTAGAAATAGAAATAATAAGTATTATCTGTTGTACTGAGCTCTATTTGACTTATAATATACTTATCTTCAATGAATTGATCTAGGTAGTTATCACTAGGTAAAGGACAACCTAAAGCTGATTAATTCTGCTTGCAGTATGCACAATTACTCTGAGTTCAAAGACGCTTTAAACTTCTTACTATGCAACTCGCATTGTGTGTAATAACTATAATCTAAACTACTATGATCGTAGATGGGAACTATATAAGTATCCTCTAAAGGCTCAACTATGCCAGGCTTAACCAGTTGGCATTCAAGTAAAGCATCTGGATGATAAACTTATACCCCATTATTTACTTTTATATACAATTTAATATATATATTTCAAACGGCGTTTTACATTAAAATTATCTAGTGTTTGTATATATTTCAGTGAGTATTGTAATAATGAATCAACGTTCAGGTTTATGTAAAATCTTTCTAACCATCGTTAGTAAAAAGGAAGTCTAAAGGAAAATTTAACAGTCTTACTAGTAACTAGAATATTATTCAACTAACAGTCCAGCTTCAGCTAGAAGGTAATTTGATAACTCGTTTCCACGAGTATAAAAGAAGCAGGTGTCTGACAATGTCATAGCTAATCTAATCTTCTCTTCCGTGTATATACCTGATAAATGAACATACATATATTTGTAATAATATAATATGAATTTACTATAATATGGCAAAAGCAGAGAATACGCTTTTTGATAAGTCTCAAGTTTAAGTAGCAATATTTAGTGTGATCAGTAGTTAAGTATATTTTATGATAATATAATATAAATAATGCATTGTAGTTTGTAGTTTAATGCAAAATTGTATAATAGATACACTATATCGTCACTTGTAGTTCCATAATAGAAAACTAGTGCGTATCACATGCAAGGTTGTAATCATAGACAGATAAACTACAACCATCAATAGTTTAGAATGCCAGAGAATAGCGCTTTAAGATATAATTCGGTCTCATATATCTACCATATCTTCGCCTCTATAGTTCTTTATTGCAGTTTTCAAGTAATAATGCATAAATGCTGGTAGAAATTAAACAGAAGAAAAAACTACAGCTTTCATTAGCAAGGAAACCACAATAAAACTACAAAATATATTCTATCACATGTATTTCCCTTTCCTTATTATATTGTTGTGTGCAACCTTTTGTCACATAAAACAAATTGAGAGAGCACTCCATAAATACCATGATGTGAATTTATTATTCTGCCACACCTTTCCGCTATTATCTATAACCCTTTAGAAAAAAATACCCTTTACGGTTAAATATAATATAATAATATTATGGAATACAATATAGCGTAATAATGTACCATACTATACTATAACATTTACTAAAAAATACAATATTAATATATATTGTATCACATTGTTTAAATACAATAGTTTCAGTTGTAGTCTCTGCCTATAATGTATTCCAACCACTTTGAGAAAGGAATCCATAAAATCAGCTAAGACGTGTTAATCTGTCGCATCTCCGTAAACTCCCATATAGTAATAGCTATAAAGGCGTAAAGTGATGGGACAACCCGATTGGACAATAAAATATCTGCTACTATCTTCTTCATATGTGCTTGGCGATTGTGGGCTGTTTAATCTGCTCCTTTAATTTTAAAATGTTAAAAAAAAAAATCCTATTTTTTGTGACGAGTTTCCGGAACAAAGAGTCGCCAAAACATACTGCAGAATATAATATAGAATATGAGTTTGTTTTGATGTAGAATAGAATTACAAGAAAATTATAAAATAAAAATTAGATCTTAATAATTATATCATATAAATGTCTTATTAATTAATATACATACAATAGCAAGACCAGCTCTCATTTGTTAGAAGTTCATTTGCCCATTAATAGCTAGCTTAATGATTTTGCATGAAATATCAGATTAATTAATGGCATTGCTGAGGACTACCAACTATAACAATAAGTGAGAGATCATTGTTTTACTTCGAATAAATTATTTGTAGATTCTTTTTAGTAGATTACCTAAGCATAAAAAATCTGTTAAAATCTCACTATTCTAAAATAACGATTTTGTTACTACTTTTGTACGAGTTATTAGATGGTCGATGCAGTTGTCAATTTCAGCCTGTGTATATTTATGTATTGTGATATTGTTTAACAAATATTAAATGGATGCAAAGTTTTGTGTGTCACGAACGTATTCGTCTTTGCCTATAACGGCAGTGTACGTGTACACAGGCCTGTGGGGTTGCCGTGTATATTCGGGTGTGCCGGGGGCCACATATGGGTGAGCGGCCGGGCCTTTATTATTGTTTTTTTTCTTGTTTTATACTTCGTTTTATCGCCAGTGTTAACTTTTGGTCAACACCAATGTAGCTAGGTTCAATAATTTAATAAGGCCAATCATAAATATTTGTATTGGCTAATACAACTCATGAAAGGTCATAGAGATCCATTAGAAATCTCTAGCCTGTGTGCGGGCGGAAGAAGTGGTCATGGGTGAGTGTTAGACAAGTGTTGGCTATTCTTATCGCATGTAAAAACATACAAAATAATTAATTATTGTTAGTAAATTATTAGAAATAAAGGAGTATGTGGTAGCGCAACTGTAAACATCACTGTAGACCTCCGCACCATTGACGAGTGCACTGGCAATGAGAGACGAAGAACGGGTGATTAATATAATATCAAATAATATAAGAAATCAAATAATGTAAAAATTGCTTTTTTTTGTGTGTATAACCATATTTTATATATACACAAGAATATCTAGGATAATATGTAATATTTATAGGTATAGTGACTTAGAATGGATGCAATGACCTCGGAAGAATCGATATGTTATGTTAATAAAAAGGTTCTGTACTGCACAGTTTAAATTACCTCCCCCGGGAATTTTGGATCTGTAATGAATTTTATATAAAGTTTTATGATATTATTTATAATAGTAAAATAGCAAAAATAGATTATTTTTTAAAATATCTCAGTCTTTAAAACACTAATTGAAATTATTTACTTTTTTTCTCCTCTGCTATATTATATCATATGTGTAGATGACAAATGAAGTATAAATTAAATAGGAATCAAGACTGATATCACATAGGATTTTGATTCTTATTCCAAATTAGAAGTGGATAAAATGGACTACATCATTCCTATTGCATAAATCTTGTAGACTTAATATACAAGCCAATAATATGAATGATTGATTACACTTGCACCTAATTGGATAAGACAGCTAGTACAACATGGGCATTATAAGAATTAACATAACATAATATATTATTTACAATATTTCCAAAAATTAAACATTGAAAAAAAGCCCGAAACCTCATATATATTAAAAGCATTAGAATACATGAAAACAAGGGTTTTATTACTAGAAGTTAATAGAAATTAATTGGATTACAAAAATTGTGACATTTGATTTTTTATTATTAATAAGCTAAATTAGATACGATTAGATCGAATTAGATCAGCAAAATTTGGGTAATGGTATAATAATATATCCAAGCACCTAGCTTCCGTAGTCACTACAAAGTAAACTATATAACAGGAAAAGAAACCTATAAATTTTTAAACATTATTCATAATAATAGTGGCAATACAATAACAATAATTCATAGACAATAAATTTGACAATAAAATTACCGACTCCTTAAATTAGTACGATAGCTTTAGATTCGATCCACTTTTCATCGTTATAATACAATACAAAACATTGATAGTTAATTCTCTGTCACGTAACGTAATTTTCCATGAGCTCTTCCGAAAATCAAGCGGTAGTTATTGACAATGGCTCTGGTACAATTAAAGCCGGTTTTGCAGGTGAGGCAAAACCCCGCACCGTCTTTCCTTCCTGTATCGGTCAACCAAAACATTTAGGTTTACACGATAACACTTATATTGGCGATGAAGCCATGTCTAACCGTGGGATTATTACACGAGAGTATCCCATTGAACGTGGCATTGTAACGGACTGGGAGGCAATGGAAAAAATCTGGAAATACGCATTTTACAATAAACTTGGCATTTCTCCAGAAGAGCGCCCTGTACTACTTACTGACGACCCTCTTAACCTTGCGGCCTGTCGTGAAAAGACAACCCAAATCATGTTTGAAACCTTTCATACTCCTGCCTTGTATTTTACTAATCACGCAATTCTTTCTTTGTATGCCTCTGGCCGTACTACTGGTGTTATTCTTGATTGCGGTGAAGGTGTATGTCAGATAGTGCCTGTTCATAGTGGGTTTAGTGTAGTCCCAGCCATTCTACGTTTAAATTGTGGAGGTCGCGATCTCACACGTTATATGGCCAAAATTCTAACTGTGCGTGACATAAATTTTAATTTTTCAACTGACTATAATACTTTAAATGATATGAAGGAGAAATTATCCTATGTTGCTCTTGACTACGATAAAGAGATGCAAACTGCACAATCTTCTTCTATCAGCAAAGACTATAAATTACCCGATGGTCAAGTCATCACTATTAGCAGTGAACGCTTCCGTTGCGCTGAGGGTATGTTTCAACCATCCTTTCTGGGCCTGAAAGGAATTGGAATTCACAAGAGCGTTCATAATGCTATACTGGAGTGTGATACAGATACATGCATGAATCTATACTCTAACATTGTTCTCTCTGGTGGCAGCACAATGTTTCCGGGATTTGTTGAGCGCATGACAAAAGAGCTTAGGGCTCTTACCCCATCTAACACCAATATCAATATCATTGCCTCTTCTGATCGCACATATTCTTCTTGGATTGGTGGTTCTATGCTGGCTTCTCTGTCTACATTTGAATCTATATGGATTTCTCAAGAGGAATATAATGAGTTTGGACCATCTATTGTTCATCACCATTGCTTTTAACTATCATATAAGACCATCCAGGTGTATGCAATTGCTTTGAACAAATTCCAAAAATTGATGAAAACCAAAAAAGGAATGGTTTGAAATACAGCTTTTTATTTAATGAACTATATGGACAGATACCAATTTAAATAGTACTACAGTAACTCTCCTGTAAACAAGACCTTTTATTTAATTTATCCAGCACTCCATATTTCTTAGAAAAAAAAAGAGAAAAAAAAAGGAAATGATGCGTTGGAAATAGAAGTCACGTTATTGAAAGTGTTTAATATTGGAATCCAAACTGGATACACTTATAACATGTCCATCGCATGATTTGCTCTAGTATCTTTCTTCTTGTCATATCCAAGCCATTGATAAAGTACCCACGCCGTATATGTAATGTATACCGAAATAAGTTGTAAATGAGGCTTTTGAAAGTTTAACACAATTTAAAGCATTGCTTATATTTTTGTATAAACGTTGGGTGGGAAAAATATGAGAATGGAATACTTGTATTCCTGAGATGGATCAGGGATCAGGTAGCAAATGTAGTCCCAAATCTATCAGCAATAAAATGCTTGTGTGTATTTTTGTTTTTGTATTAAATCTGTACAGTCTTAATTGATGCATTATAAGTTACTATATTATGTCTTTATAATTTTTTAATTAAAATAATGTATAAAATCTATAATGACACGATAAAAATTATTTGTCTTATATATCTTAAGTATGTTGTATATATTATATATGCAATATGTTCAAATTGGTGAAGATAAGTGCTAGTAAAAGTAGGTTCAGTACTTTGTGAGGTTTTAAGACAATGCATCTCAACTTGTTGTAACATATGCCCAACGTCTGACAGTTAAATATGCATATCATACAACTCTACCACATACATACTATTGCACTACCATACTACCATACTACCATATATACATACATATATATATACTCGTATCCTACCATCGGACTACTATACTACATGGCTCAGTTTACGTAATAAACGTAAAAACAATAATAAAATTAGCAAACACTAACCAACGAAGTGTTTACTATAATATTATGTAATTATCAATGGTATTAAAACTTGAAAGGTTGTCCGTTATATTCATTAAACATTACTATTACATATATTAATTTTTGAATACAATATATCTGTATATCAATACATACCCAAATTTGCAAATTGAAAATATTTCTTTCTTTTTAATTTGCGGCTAATTAGTCAAGAATTACTGCTGCTGTATGTTATTATAAGTAAACCTAGTGCGTGTTGTACTAAGTTTTATTTGGCGTATGATGTTCCTATCTACTACTAGTCGATTTAGAAAAAAATATTTCTAATATATATATATATGTTATTTTCCAAACGGTAGAGTTAACATCTAGCATTAAGTAAGTAATCGTTTATTATTCCTACTTTCTATTGACTATACTTAGCTATTTCGATATTATGCATATATTTTTTTTGTAATCTTATATTTACTGTGGATTTATTGTAAACATTTTTTCTCTAATTATTAAATATACATTTATTTTTTTCCGCAGCCTGCCCAGTTAATTACTATTTCATCACGGTTTGCTGCCCTTATAAAGTCTAGTAGGCCCATTGTTGGCTGATCCCATGCACGTACTCGTTATGGCGTGCTAAGCTGCTAAAAGACTTGTCCCGGGCAGAAAGATTCAAAATTGCTAGGCTGTTTTGGGCCAGTCGAGAATGGCAGTAACTGATAATGCACACATTGTAGTTAAGGTTGATAAGGTACTTTTAATACAATGGTTTTGTGATTCCTCATTGTAATATATTGAAGTGTTGGTGTATGCGTATAAGACCATTATAGATCCTATTATAACTATATATATTGTACATGATTCTATATGTTACTACATCAGTTAAACCTCTACTAAATAACCTAAATATTTGTGCATGCTTGGTTACACACAAATATACAGATATATATTTATCTAACATAAATAAAATGTCTTATTTATCCATCATTATACTCCACGTTTCACGAACTAACGCACAATTTATTTAAATATACACATATCTTCATATATACATACAATATATATATATATATAGATTCATATAGTGGTCCAAGACAACAACAGATTAATTAACGTTACAAGTGATTACCAGAGGGAAAATAATTTACAAGCTGTCTCTTTTGTCTTCAAATGACACTATTCAATCTATTGACGCTATATTTAAAAACATATTTGAGATCGGGGGCTTGCATTTTTTAAATTTACCATCCCCCATTATTTTGGATAATATATATACCTTTTACTATATTTTTGCTTTACATTTCTGTTTTGAATTTGACTTATAGTTCCCTTCTGCCATGTTATATTAGGTATACAGTTTGATTCAAATTTAGTTTCACCGTATCACATGTGTTTAGAATAGTATAAATTAACCACCGTGTGTGGTTGAGACGAGGTTTCTAAAATGTTTTACACCATATTCCGCCCCATGATGTGTTATTCTCAAAGTAACAACTTAAAATAAAGATACAATGTGTATACCCTATATTTTACTGTTTCTATAACTTTGCTATTATCATCACCATTATGACACTGCAATACTAAACCTGTTTAATTGAACAGTTATAATCCTGACTATAATATAAATCTGGTTTAATTTGTTACGTTTAATGGCTATAATTTCACATCTATCTTCTGATTTATCGTTCTCCACTATTAGTTATTTTAATCCTTTTATACTAGAGGTGCCATATCATCATAACGGACGCAAAGCTAATTTAGCACATCAAGGCTTTGTTAGTACTTTAATTATAGCATTTCTTTAATAGTGTAGCAGTATGTCAAACCACCACACTTATATTAATCACGTTAATCGGATTGGATACAAGAATTATAAATTAGCCATTGATCTAATTATATCAACGATTGAATCAAAATCATATTTGATCAATTACGACCTTAATTAATAAATTAATCTCGCCACTATCATTCAAATCACCAGAGGTCGATTCCGGATCTAACAACCCTTGTAATCAATCAATATAAAAATTAGTTATTATGAATCAATGGACTGATGGTAAATAATCAGCAATCAATCAGAGGGTTAATGAAAACCCGCACTGATGAGGGAATGGTTCATAAGAAATAACTGAATAATAAAGACACTTAATTCCTTTAAAACTATTCGAATTAATGGCTGGATTAATTAGATGCTCACTTACATAAACTAATAGATTTATAGTAACGTTGCCATTAATACAAAATAACTGCCGCTATCTTTAATCTCATTTATCTAGTTAATTGTATCCTAGCACTGTCTTGTTCAGGTTAATCAACGCTAAATGCTCTTTCCATATTTAGAATGATATACATGACATAAACCCATGACATTGTAGATTGTGATTATATTCTTATGCTCTGCAATTATGTACAATTAGTATTGTATCTCTCCGTGTTGCAACAACGCATAACAAGATGAACATAATATTATTGCTACCATTGTTATCACAACCATTCTTACAATCCTATTAATAACGTATAGTTTAACTATCACATTGGATTGGACTAGGCAACAGGAGGTACTTCAACCCTTTTTATATTGAAAACATCAGAATAAATATCTATACTATTTCATTCTATTGCAGGACTCTCAATTAGTAGTCTTCATATAGAATTACATATATATATATATATATATATTTAGTATAATAGCGTGGTTGATCATGAGATCTTTTTTAAAAATAACAATACAAAATAAAAACTAAATAAAACTAAATAAACAAAAACCAATCATTTTTAAAAAAATAAAAATCCAATAAACAACCACAAATGTAACTAAGTATCTACACCATCGTTATTGTCTTTGTCAGGGCTTAATATTAAATCCATTAATGATTGTTTGCGAATTGAGTTTTTCATTTTTTGTCTTTTTCTATTACGAATCTTGGCGATTTTTGGAGTTATTTTTTCTTCCTCAGTTCCAAATTTTTGCCGGAGTCTTTCCCTTAGCATTATTCTGGCTGTTGCTCTATTCCTGAACTGCGAACGACTCGCATGGCACTGTCATGGGGAGGGGAAAAAGAATCAATAGCTTGTTGGAAGGTCAGAGGGGGAAGGAACAAGAATGGATAGAGAGGGTAGGAATGAATGCATAAGAGGGTAGATATAGATAGATGGATAGTGATAGATAGAGAGAAAAGAAAAGGGAAAAATAGAAAACAAATGTAAAATATGAAATAGAGATAAAAAGAAAGCTAAGAGAGAAAATAGGATATAGATAGAAAGAAAAAGAGATATAGACATAGATAGATGGAGAGATCACATAAAGTGGATAGAGAAAGTAGAAGATGGATGGAAGGGCAGATAGAAAGAGATAGATATATACATAGATAGAGATAGAGAGAGAAGAAAAGAAGGATAGAAAGCAGATGTAAAATATGAGATAGAGATATATAGGGATAGATAGAGAAATAAAAAGAGAACAAGAGAAGAATAAAGAAAAAAACATGTAAAATATGATATAGAAAATTAATGTAATGGAGAGAGAAGAGAGAGCAGAGAGAGATAAAAGGGGTGCAACCAAGCATTAAGAGTAAGTTTACAAGATTTCAAGTCTCTTTGGACTTGCACCATTGACACCTGCCAATGTGGTATATATACTTCCTCCTCTACTCTCCTCCACACCACTTAAATATAGTATTTTATATATAGAAAATTTCAGAACCTACCATTAATTAATTAGATAGCCAAAACTATTCTTTCTTTGTCTATGTTGCAAATGCAGTTAGATTTGGCAATAAACAAAGTGAAAAAAAAAGTGCAATACTTAATACAGTCAATAGTACTTTTCATTGTCAAGGTTAAACATTGTAACAAGCTTATATTAAAGTCTAACACCATAACTCCTGCTTATTTCCTCTCTGCATTAGCATTATATATGACTTCTTTATCTTTTTCTGTACACTATTTACTTAATATACATCGGCTTACATATTCATAGAAACATGAAGCTGATAATGGTGGAACCAATATATTGTACACTACTAAACCATATCCAATGATATAGAGAAAGATAAGGATAGGAGAATCCAGTGAATCAACCATATAGCGGATTAAAAGGATAAGATAAGCAGTAATAATATAATAAAATATAAGAATATCTTAGGAGTAATCTATAAATGTTATGTTATACGTACATAGAATACATACATATATATAGATATATATAAATCCTTAGGGAATATCAACACATTACATTATATAAAATCCATAATCTTCCTTCTACACTCCCACATTTTCCTCCTTTCCCTTTCCTTTCTTCATTCTCTCTAACAAGTATCCATGCATACCCTAATAGTAGTATGTGTAGCCAGATGTGTCAACACTACACAGTTGTTTGTCTTGTTTGTTGCTTGACCTCCAGGTCCTTGCCCTCTCACAAACTGTTCTCGCACATCTCGATCGGTGAAATTTAAAAGAGAATCCAATGAAAATGAGGTTTTAACCTGAGGTAGTGATGTGATTAGATTGTGGGGTGTCGCAACCAACAGAAATGCCATTTTATTTTATTTTTAATGTCTAGAAGCTATTGGTCTATTCCAATACCTCTATAACTCCGTTGGTTGATATATGGGCTAATGCCTATATTTGATGACTGCGTGCTGTAATAAAGCAATGTAGGGCATGATAGGCTACTACTATTAGTAGAATAGCCAGAATAATAATAGTAATAATAATAGTAAAAATAAGAGCAATAGTAATAGTAATAGTAATAGTGATAATAATAATAATAATAAAAATAATAATAATAAAAATAAGAATAGTAATAAAAACAATAATATCAATAACACAAATAAAAATAATAAGAATAGTAATAATAATCATAATAGTAATATTAAGAATCATAGTTATAACAATGATAAAAATAGTAATGATAAGTATAGTAGCAATAATAATAATAATAATAGTCTCCCTTCCTAAGCCTACACTAGTAAGATATCTTAGTAATATACAGAACACCCCACACATGTTTGCATGAATGTATTCCAAAATATCAACCCTCACACCGTAGCAAGGCAATTATTACAAGCTAATATCCATTATTATATAGTTGGCTAAAAATTTAATTTAAATTCTATAAAGCAATGTAGTAAACCTAGAAGAAAATTCAGTGTAAACAATCCATATTAGCCATGCTAACCACACTACACCTTTATCGGTTGTGCCTCTTTATCACTCCCTTCCTCTTGAGGAATGTTATGCTTCTCTGTAAGTTCAATTATTTTATTCTCTTCTTTTACAAAGATATTGTCTCTTTCGACTTTTCCAAAGTGTTCATTATGTAACTTTTTATTATAGAGCCTAGGTAAAATAAGTGGACACAACAATAAAGACTTGGTGGTGGTTGTAAATAAGGCCCAGGGTCGGCAGAATAGCGAAGAAGCCATTAATAAAGAAACAATAGTATTAGACAGAACAGAGAAAGAGAATAAACAAATATAATATTGTTATTAAATATACTATTAAGTATAATAATCATAGAAATAATATAGTAATAACGGGTATCTCGAGTGTAGTAATCCTGTTTGTACTCGAGTCAAACACACAATAGTAATAATAAAATAAGCTCCCTGGTATATATTAATAATATTTATTTTTATTAATACTTCTCACATAAAATGTTAATAAAACGTTAATTATAAGTACTATTCGATAATATGAAATAACATAATAATATAAAATAAAACAAATTATTATATATATTATATTATTTTGAAGATGTGACATTGGCGAGCTGAAGACAACATAAAAATTGTTAAACTGAAAAATGGATTCAGAAAATAATATCCATGATATTTATTTATGTTAAATTATTTACTGGTTAATAGGTTTAGAGAGCTAATATCTATTATATAGTTGGCTGAAAATGTAATTTAAATTTTATAATGCAATGTCCGCACTATCGTGTAAATTAACCATGCCATTTTCCCCAAAACTACAACGAAGTATCTTAATATTTTATACAACTATCATATTTTTTTTTTTTATATTCATTTATGAAACCTATTTTTCCTGTAAAATGTTTTTCACAAGTTTTATATAGAGTCCAACATACAATGTGAATCATCAGATTAAAATAATAAACAATCCGCGGCATCATCGAATTATATTTGCTACATTATAACCAAATGTAGTAATATATAGTAATATAGGTTTTATTGGTGAAGTTAAAATTTAATGGTATGTAGATTAAAGCAGCATAGATTTACACTGCTAACGTTAACATACCACCCACTCACAACCTTAGTAACGAAGTCCCTCTGCTTGTGCTATTATATTATACTTCATTTTATTATCAGGTTAGTATAGGTTATACTTCATTCTTTTTATAGTCCAACTATTTTATAAAAAGGGTCTTCGCGTCTATACCAAATATAATTCTTACTGTGTGTGTATGTGTGTTTGTGTGTTTGCATGTATGTGTGTAGGTAGGTAGATAGGTAGCTGGGTAAGTAGGTAGGTGTGTAAGTAAGTAAATAAGTAAGTAAGTGAATAGGTAGGTAAGTAAGTAGGTAGGTAAGTAAGTAGGTAAGTAGATAGGTAGGTAGGTATGAATGTATGCATGTATGTATATATATATGTATGCATTTATGTAATTAAGTAGGTATGTAGGTATATATATATATATTATGTATGTATGTATGTATGCATGTATGTATGCATGTAGGTAGGTAGGTAGGTATGTATGTATGTATGTGTGTGTTTATGTAGGTATGTATGTATGTATGTATGTACGTATGTATGTATATATTTTTATATGCATTCATGTATGTATTTTATGTACGCACAATTCCTTTATCTATTGTAATCCATATGCATTAACATTGATTTTTAACCATAGTAATATTACAGATACACCACTGCCTATTCTAATCTTGCTATACACAGAGATAGTCAATAATCTTCCAAGTGTTTTGGTACATAATTTACAATAAATACTGTCAAAATATATTTGATAATATTGGAATTGTGCTCTATTTGTTAAATGTATTTATAAATCCATCCCCCAACCACTCCTTCTTTCCTCCCACCATCCTCTCAGTTTTTTATCATATAATCATCATGGCAAGTGCAGAGGCGAAGGCAGTGCTTAAGTCCCTTGTACCACTACATGGTAACCGTGTAAGTTGAGATGATATTATATGATATTTTATGGTATGGCATGATATAATATGGTATGTTATTATGGTAGGTTATAATATGATATGGTATGATATGTTATGAAATGATATGGTAGCATATGATATAGTCGCTTATGACATGATATAACATGATATGGTAGGGTATTATATGATAAGGCATGATATGACATGGTATGGTATGGTATGGCATGACATGATATAGTATAATTTAGTATGATATGGTATGATGTGATATGATATAATATGATCTGATACACATAAGTGATCCTTTTATTTTTATATTTAGATGACTAATGTAGATAGCGGTGGTGACACATTATATCCTGCGATTCATATGTCTATGTGTGCTCTTTACCTATATGACGTATTACCATGTGCCTTTCAACAAAAATGCTTTCTGGTTTATAACTTTACAACTTACTTGGATTCCTTTTCTGTTACCGCATACACCCACCCACATACATATGCACAGCCATATTGATTGTCATGCTATTTTACATTATATAGAATACTATGCTAACCCTTTCTCCCTCTCCCTTCTCCCTTCTCCTCTCTATAGAACTGCTTTGAGTGTGATATGCACCATCCTCAGTGGGTCTCCGTTAATAATGGTATCTTTATCTGTCTAGAATGCTCTGGTCGCCATAGGAGTGTGGGCGTCCATTTAAGGTATGTGTTTATGGGGCGTAAGTATAGATTTGTTGTATAGAATATAGGTATATATATATGTAAGTTGTGGGCATGGATGTGTTGTGTTA
>NAOQ01000047.1:95690-123801 GCA_002751075.1 Ichthyophonus hoferi | reverse complement strand
TCAGAATTTTAAGATGAAATATTTGCTTTGCTTGGTATATATCCTACTTTAATCTATTGCCTAAGCTACTATGTACTAACATCAGCCTTTAGCATTTTTGCTTTAGTAAGAGCCTGTATATGTTTTTATATTCACATGTATATATATGAATATATACACATTGGCAAATGAATAGATTTCAAGAAAGAAAAATAAACATATAAAAGTGATATTATAGCTCAAGTCTTGATATACAATAGGCCCAAGTCAAATCTAGAATCAGATCTACATCTAGATCATTAACAAAGAAAATAAAAGTTAACGTACATAAGATTACATATAATTGGGGTAATTGTTTAATCAAGCTAGAAAATTGATCGGCATACAATGCCATTGCTTTAGATCGTTCATGTCCTATGACTTATATATCTCAATAATATCAAATTCACAATATGAATTTGCATATTGTGTTATTTAATTCTTTACATGTTTAATTGACAAAAGCTAACTTTGAAATATTCAAAAGATTAGAAATTCATTTGAAAGTAGTAAATGCACCAAACAAACTCAACCCTGTATATTGGGAATAAGTAGAAATGATGATAAACCATATCTTTCTTTTTTTTTGGTGATTAATTATTATATTATACTAATATTTACCTCTGAGGTATTGGCCGTAGATGCATTATAAGTATTCTCTAGCAAGCTGATTGCTGTAAGCAATAGTTTACATTCTAAGGTCTGTCTAAATTGTTGTAGAAATATCACTTGCTGATTACTGCTTGGCCTCTATCAGCGGAAAACATGAATACTTTACATTAAGCCAACAATTGCCATGTGTAGTACCCACAAATCTACTCAATGTCCAAACATATACTAGATTTGATAATGTAACTTTGAAAGTTTCCTGGACTTTGCCTACTCTAATGGTGCTGATTGCCTTTATTAATACTATCACATTGCATACATATTATCTATGTCTCTGCCAGAGTTTAATATATCATTAATGAGTGAATTATGTTGCTAGTGGCCTCTGTATTTTACTGCCTGAGAGTTCTTTAATGATCCTCATTGATCAATTCCATATAATTGTCTCTACCACATCTTTATTGTTAATAAATATCCGTTATCATTTACTATAAGTTGGACTACCTTTTACACATCCCATATCTGCACTGCAATGCCTACATTCTCATGGGTTGTCAACCTCTGCCATAACTAATTGATTTAATTAATATGATTGGAAGTAATTGATCTAATCAGAATCACGCAGAATTACCTGAATAGAGGTCTACTTGTAACAAGTCCATCTATCTATATCTATGATTAACTACTATGATAATAGATTGTATCCAGTTGTAACATATCTATCATTTGTGTACAGTCAATGCTTTCTTCCAGCCAAGTAAAAATAGTTGACCATAGTGAATTCGCGTTCCTCTTCAAGAATTTAGTACACTTTATTAAAACATAGAATGATGTAAAATAATACAATTTACTACGGTATGATATCATATTTTATTTTATCATATAATAGGATATGATATAATTTAGTATGGTATGATAGCGTGTAATATTTTATAATATGATCAACCGCCAGAAATAGAATTATGATATATATACGTACATAAAATTAAATAAAGCACAAAAAACCAAGTCTTATAGAATTAATAATGCTTATTTTAAAAAAACGTCTGCCTCCTCAACCCAGGCTGTATGTTGAAGTATATGCACTCACTCATATAACACAACGACAGAGATGGTCTGGCTGATCAAGTTATGGCATCTTTGGCGTTTTCATTTATGTTTATTTTATATTGAATTTCTAAGTACTAAGATGTAACACTATAATTTAATTAAACCAGGTAGAGGGTATGGTTTAGGAATAAGATAGTGAGGCTGATTCTTGGAGACACTCTTTTGCTTCCAGTATCGCTCTACCACAATAGCCTCTCTCTCTTCCATAAACAACTGGTCTGCCAAAAGGTCAGAAGGAAGGGGAAGTCGTTCCAATGCTTCACTGTAGATTGTCTCAAGTGCATTTACAGCTGCTGCAGAGGCAGCTAGGTTATGATGCCGATAGCCATCTTCACCTGGAAGGAGATAGAAAGGCAGAGTGAGAAGAAGGATTTAGTGACACGGTGATCATATGGAGTTATTATCAATTCCAGTCTGTATTTATATGTTCTGTCCTACTATACCCTAATATACCTTACTATAGTAAAGAACTATTAATATTCACTATTATACACTGTATCTAGTATATATAGTCTAGTATATATCTTATAAACATGTGGTGGTATTGGTACTATTTGCTTAATATTTATCTATATTTATTGACATACCTTCTCCTAGCTTGTCATTACCAGAAAATACGGCTACTCTGCAACAGGGAGCAGCATGAAGACATCTACGGTAATAGGAAAGAGTGTAGAAAGGCCATATATACCAAGAGTTAAAGAGAATAAAAGAAAAAAAAAGGGAATAAAAGAATAATAGTAATAGTAATAATATTAGTAATATTGGTGATAATATATTGCAAATAAATCTAGTATCTGTTGTACTGAGTTTTATCAGACAGTTGTTGTCAGGTAAAAGACAAACTGAAGCTCGCGTTCGTTGTTCTTGACTCTCTCTCTGGTGTTTGATGGACATGGAGGCTTTGAACTTCTTACTTGGCAATTTATTATACATGTAACAACTGTAGTCTAAATGCGGTTGTGTATGTATAGCAATGGTATTATTATCGTTCGAAGAATTAAAATCATATTCAACTAGTTGGCGTTCTAGTAAAGTATCTGAAGTATCTACTTCAAACTCTTTGACAGTTATCGGCATAATATAAACGGCAAAAAACAAACTGTAAATGTTGACGACTAAAAACTATCCTTATTATTGGTTGCTTTTGTTCCTTTTATACACTTTCCGATCTTGTCCTAATAATGCAATATCTAATATATCTTTACTAAAATAACTCTTTAGTTAACTGCCGCATTGGTTTAAATGTTTGCAGAATATGCATTGATAGATCAATTTACCAGATTTAAAACATTATGCAGTCAAAAGGCGTTACAAAATTAACTATCATTGAACCGATTACGAAAATTGATTGTTATTAATAAAAAAGAATTATCGAAGGCTTTGGTTCCAACATCATATTAGGAATAATATTAGTAATAGTTATAGTAATAGTAATAGTATAGATAGAAATAGATATGGGGTATGAGTGTATGTACGTGGAAAGAATATATAGAGAGAGATGATATGACGTAATGTATAACAGGATATAATATAGAATAGAATAAAATATGGTATATTATATTATACTACATTAGCTTACGTTACAATTTATTTTTATATTACATTACATTGCATCATATCATACTATTTTCTATTTATTATACATTGAAAAGACATCATTATAAGAACCCAATAATAATCCTACTTGTAAGTAGGTGCCTCCTTTCCCTCCTCTTTGATTGCAGTGGAAAGCATCAAGCCAGGTCTATATAATTTTAAAGTTTTAAATACGTCCATCTGGCTAATCATATCTTTGTATCGCTCATGTATCCATGATCTGGCAGCTGTTAAACCCTGGGGAAGAATATGATTGGTGTATGTGATTAAATCTACATTGCTTTATATGGTAGACCCGATTAATTAGTATAACTAAATATAAGTAAGAATATACATACCTTTATAAAATAAACACGAATCGATTGCTATTATTATTTACATAGTTTCTCCTTCTATTTAGCACATAAACATACATCCTTCTACAATACAATCATAACATAATACCTTATATTCTATTAACCAATATAAAGGGTTGCTATTATTATCAATAGACACCAGCTATTAAAAACGATCTTATAATATAATTGTATTTAAAAGCCTTGGTAATCTTACTTCATTCATTTATAGTATATACATTTATAGCGTATGTATTTATAGCATATCTATGTTTAGTATATCTATTTATACTATGATTGAGCCCAACAATGCTTTTAAATATCTTACTAAATATGCAATACATAGAACTACAACTATCGCTATATTGCCTGCGTTTTATATGTAGCTATATTTGACAATACTAACCTATATACTATAATACTATAATATAGTATTTGAAAGCATAAGACATTGCTACTAACTGCTTGTAATATTTTTCTTGATACACCGGGAACTGACTGGTTAGTCCATAAAAACATTGCAAATAACTAACGAAATTAATCGAATGATTGGGGTAAGATGCCATGCAACATAATCTCCAATTGGTTTATAGCATCTATAGCTGTCAAAAGCCATGTAGAGCGAAATATGTTACCAATGATAAGTTAAGAAATGTATTATTTGTTTATATTATATATAACTACCAATAGGTGTGCACCGCTATAATTTATTACTAGCTATATTATACCAGTCCTCACCATCTGACGGTGAATCAGGCCAGTTAGCGCTAAGAAGCAAGTGTCGCGATTATTATTCCTCTCGATTGAATTCCTCTGATTTGATAAAGGTCAGGTGAGGTTGGAGTTAAAAGGACAGATTGGCTGCATAATGTATTAGATAATATACTATAATATAATACAATAACAATATGATATTGTAATATAAAATAGTATATCATGCCATATAATAACATCGGATGCCATAATATACTACCCAGTTAAATTACATACACCACCATATAACATAATCTAGATATAAATATATACATAGATTATATATATATATATATGGTATAAGATATATATCAATAGAAACAGGGCGTAGGATATTACAGGTTTACTAAAGGTAATGCGATCAAAAAATAAGCCAGTCCTTGCAGCTTCTACTTGTTTATTAGAGGTCAGGTATTGAATAAGATCATTTAGACTAAAGGGCGTTAGATCGGGATGCAACTGAGATAGGTGTTCATATAGGACAAGTTTTATGACTGATTTACCTATATGTATGTATATATGTATGTATGTATGTGTATGTGACAGTATGGCAATAGTTACGTATGTTTAATAATATGTGCATATAGTAGTATAGGTATAGTAATATAGCACTATGTCTGTTTGTATGCACATATGTATTTAGGTAGGTAGATATATGTATATATGTATATGTATGTATATAAATAATATACAGGTTAGTGATTGGTTCGTTATCTCTGTATATTTGCCTCCATTGTTATATACCAGTAATTTAAATTTTATAATAATATACCATAATATATATCATAATATATACCATAATATATTATAATGTCATATGAGATATTACTATATAATGTAGTACAGTACAGTATAATAAACTAAAACACAATACAATACAATATAATACAATGTCATGCAATACAATGCAATTCAGTATAATATAAAGCCCTTCCTCTTTAATTTCTCCTCCATCACCGCTACACGCACCTAATCAACTCACCAATAAAAACATCTTTCTAATTCCTATGTATATGCACAAAAAGACTTAGTAGGAGCTTGTGATACGAATGTCTTTATTAGAATTTTGGCCAGAACGATAGGGATACTATACTACTATAACTTATAGGTAACTTTACGTACTTGTAGAGTTGGTGTGTAAGAACTGTTTTAAAAACATATCTCTTAAATAAATACTGTAAAAAGTACAGAATATAGAGTTTAGAGTATCGAGTATAGAGTATAGTCTATATGGGGTGCGTATGACGGAAGGGAATGTTTAACAAATATGGCATAGTTAGTGTTGATTACCCTACTTACCAAGTATGGAATAATTCATGTTAGACGAATACGGACGCGCACTCTTGCAGGTCAATGCCCGGGCTACCCATTCATGAGTTAACTCTGGCAGATTATTGGTTTGTAGAAAATTTAAAATCGAATCTTGAACATACTGTAATTGGTAATAATATAGTTAAAATCGGACTGTAGGTTATAGCTACGTATAGGTGTAGTGCTACATTACCTTGCACTCTATTTTAACCTCTCTTGTTCTTGTTATTATTACTATTTTATTATTATTATTATTTATATACATAGCATCTTCTTTATATAAAAATGCCTTTATGGTTATCATCTCATACCTACTACCTCATATCATATCATACTATATCATATACTATACCTGTTTCTCGTAGATCGATGGCAGTAGAGTAAAGGGTTCAATAACTCTTTCAGATTTAGTTGGTTGAATATTGGCGGTGTCTGTTTGATTCATTGGAGCAGATACCACTGGGACATATAGAGACGTATATGATGCAGATGCACACCCTATTATATAGTATAATATATATGATAGTATAAGGTATATAAGATAGTACCATATTATATAAAATAATATGGTAATATGTATGAGTATGAGTATGATGTAGGTATTTATGAATTTATAAATATATATATTTTTTGTGATGCAGATATAGTATGTAATGTCATTTGTTCATAAAAATGCTTATTTATATCAATTTCTAGTCAATAAATAAAGCATTGCAATACAATAATGCAATTGAATAAGGTAAAATTATCACTATGGGAGAGAGGCAGAGAAAATACATTGTATAGACCTATTTAGCCACATATGACTATTTTTTTATTGATTCTCTGCTTGCAATCATCGTATATATACACATATAAATGCATACATACATACATACATACATACATACCTACTTACGTACATGCATGCACGCATCGTATATATATACCACGTTATTACTATATACCATACTCAACTATCCTATATGCTCTTATAACATCATAAAGATTATCCTATATAATGTGGGCTAGATAAAAATTACAGCACAGGCTTAAAATAACACATAAAATAATAGTAGACTACATAAATAACATTATATGCTTACAAACATAATAATATATATTATACTATAATATAATATAATATAATATAATATAATATAATATAATATAATATAATGATATAATACAATACTATAATATACAACAATAAAACAATATTCTATAATAACATAATATGATATGTTACAATACAACCCAATTCAAATAATTATAGCAATCAACCGAGTACTATCTACATTTCACATTTCATCCAACTTACTTACCAAACTAGGTAGGATAATCTGCTCATAACTGAACATCAACCACCCATTCTCTTAGTCTCCCTGAACTCATCTCTCACTTGTTATATTATATTCATCTTAATATAACATATTAACATAATTAAAGATAATATATAATCTATACTAACCTCTACGTAGTAACATTCCACTTTGTCGTCTCACCTGGTCCTGAGTAAACATTTTCAGGAACAATATAGAATTCATATTTCAGTCTTGACTATTTTTTATTATTGTTTATTGCTATATTATTACACGCCAGAGCCTTAAACGGTAGAATAAGATAATGTTGGTATAAGTAATTCTATGTTAGCATACGAACCAATAATATATTTTACTATGTATTTTACCATGTTTTACAATATATAACGATGTGTCAAAATAAGCATTCGTGAAGACTAGGCTGTGTCGACGTGCAGAGTGATGTTTCAGCTTATAAAAAAAATAAAATGCAATGGTTTTTATATGTATGGGTTGCACAAATAATATATGTTGTTATCAAAGACACATATGTCTGTGCAATGTATATCATTCATTATGTTGTTTACATTGCAGCTTGGCATGGGATAATAAAAAGGTGCAGTTTTAAAACTAGAATTTTATTCGTCTAATTTTTTGAAAAAATGCCAAGTTATTTTTTATTAATTTATAATTTTAACGTTTTAATATAATATGCTTTTCATTTTAATAAATAATTATATCATGAATAATTATAGGCACTACTTGATATTACAGATCGATTAATTATCAAAAATTTATTGTGGGCTAGAACAATAATGCGTTTGCCTTACTTAACAATTTTATATCGTTTGCGGCTCAAAATTTAAAATAGTATAAGCGACGTGAAATAACGACTTTATGCTTTAAAATTTAAATTTATGTTAAATTCAATTAACAGTTTTATCAATTTAATACCTTGCCATGATTCCGCACAGTTAACAACAATGATTTTATAAATTAATTATAAAATTAATAGCTTGTTATGATATTACATTATATTCACAACAACATAGTCATATTATCTATTATAAACGTATATATATATATAAACATATATAGTACTTTTTTGCAACTAGGTTATTGTGGTTACAAGCTTTTATCTTAGAGACGTGAAAATGAGTCAAAACTACATCCCACCCTTGGTATGTTAATGTTATATATGGTTAATTACTATTAATTACTATTATTATTTCTTTTAATGTTTTTTACTCAAATCACGAGGCTTTGAGTTGAAAAAGTCCTGCAACACGTTGCATTTTAGACATTGGCTTATATTTATATTTCATACCTTCTATAGTAAAATATCTACTTCAAAAGTCTCTCTCTCTCCAACATTTTTGCTTTGAATTTTGGCAGTGACGCATGACCTTGACTTGCATTTACGTCAGCTATAAAATGGGAGAACAATAGTGGTTGGCTTTCTTGTTTTAGCGTTCTAGTATAGGATAGATGTCATCTGAGTATTAAAAAAGTGTATTCTTGGGGTGGATGAGAGGAGAGACCAGGTGGAGTAGTGTTAATTATTACTTAGAGATTTGCGGTATTTTTACTTTTGTTATTATGTATTGTATGTATTCTTAATTACACAAGGTTGCTTTATAGCATCCACAGTCGTTGCACTAAACTTGTACACACTTTTCAAGTCTGCATGCACACGCCTGATCTATGTTAAATTTCATGTAATTTAATAAAAAGTAATATACATGTTAGATATAGTGTAAGGGAAGAGGAGGAAATTTATATTGCGTAGAAACAAGAACTAAGAGAGAAAGAAAAATATGTGAGGGGTTGAGTAAGTGTACACGAAGCTAATTAGTAATAATAATAATAATAATAATAAGTTTCTATGTATTATTGGAAAGAGAAAATTTGTTATAGGCCAAACTTCTTTGATCTTTAAATTTTGTCGGATTGATTTCAGTGATATATATATATTATACTATGTTATGCTATACTTGTTGGTTGCGTTATTTATTCATTGGTTTACTCTCATATTATCATACTATCATGGTGTTATAAATCATTTACCCTAAAATAGAAACAACTACAGTCCCATGCATATGTGTTTGAATATATTCTTAATATTTTGCAATATACTTTTATTATATTTTAGTATCTTATTAACATGGTTATATATGTTGTATATTCTAGAACTTTGGTATGGTGGAAGAGGATGTGTATAGGTGTGGCCAGCCCAGTGAACTTAACTTTCCTTTTATGGAGAAATTGGATATCAAGAAAATTATATTTCTGGCACCTGAGGACCCTTCCAGTGAACTGTAAGACCCTCCCCCTATGTCTTTTATCTATCTACCTATCTCTCTACCCATCTATCTGTATATCTATCTACCTATCTATCTATCTATCTACATATCGATCTGTCTGTCTATCTGTCTATCTGTCTATAAATATGACTCCTCAAGTGTGGTGTAAGAACCCCGCTAAATGATGTTGAGCCACCCACTAACCAACACCCTATACGTTATGTAGTACTACATACGCGTAGTTGTCTAATACGTAAATGTTATTACCGTATACCTACAATAGGTAACATTAACACTACCCTACCTACATATATTCTTCCCTTGTACCACAGCCTTAACTTTGTAGATGATCAAGATATAGCCCTAGTACATCTAGGCCAAAACAATCCAACCAACGCCTGGACACCAATCAGTGAAGAGGCTGTGCTAGAAGCAGTATGTTTTAATTGACACACACACACCGTGCTTCTTTCTTATTGGTCTTGTATTTACAGTATCTTCATGACTTGTATGATACTTGATTGGTGCTTGTATGACGACTTACTTAATTGTATATACCAATTATATCACTCTAGTTATATTATACACTGAGATGTAATAGTTAGTCTATACTATACTATCTGTTACTCCTATGTACGCCTCTCTTTATATGTCTCCTATCTTATACACATTCTGATGTGTGGCTATCTACGATGTAGTACTTATACTTATTATTAGTATTTAGTTCTCTGATCTTTATTGTCTATATTATTCCAGCCCACGAACAAGGCAATACAGTAGGTTGTAGATGGTAACTATGGTCACTATCCTATATCACTTTCATCATGTCCAAGACTGGGCCGATGGTCTAATTCAACTACTTAGATTAATTAGACAATAATTTATGAACCAATGAAAGTCGTACCAAACACAGTTTAGTTCGGGCTTATATATACTGTTTATTAAATTCAAGGTTAACCAATAGGGTCACGCATAAGTATTGTGTTTATCCACAACTGATTACAAAATATCATAATCAATCTTACCACATAACTATTATACTCTATATGTGAGACAATATAATAATCTATGTGACAAATTATTAAGTACTGCTTCCTACTACAACTACAACTACAACTACAGGTACAAATTATCCTGGATCCTAAATCATATCCCCTTATGGTGATGTGCAATCTGGGTCGTCACCGCACTGGTATGTATTACGCTACAGGCTTTATACATATATAGCCTAATGAACTTAATTAACTACTGACCTATACATAACTATCTTTGCAAATATACATATATATGTCCTAATGACCTTAAGTAACTACCGACCTGCACGTCATAATTATCCTTAGAAATCCATATATGGCTTAATGGTCTTAATTAAACACCGACCTGCATATCATAATTATCTATACAAATGCAATCATATATATCCTAATGACCTTTATTAACTACCAACCTGTACATTATAATTGTCTAATATTTGATCGCTTCTTATCGTGTCCATCTAGGTACTCTGATTGGGTGTCTCAGAAAACTACAGCGATGGAATCTAACGAGTATATTTGAGGAGTACCGTAGATATGCAGGAACCAAGGTCATTATATATAATATAGTATTATACAATACTATCTCATCTTATCTTATCTTTCTCTCTTTCTTTTTCTTTTCTTTTATCGCTAAGTTAATATATCCATTTCATTGTTTTGTAATCCCATATACTCTACTATATCTCACTATACCATGTATATGCAATAATATGACAAACTATCCTATTGGCAACTATGTATAGTGTGTATATGATAACATATATTCCCACAGCAAAACAACACTAACATAAGGTCCTGGTTTAGATGCGGTTACTTTTAAGACTCCAACCAATGTATTTACATAAAATTTTAAACATAGCACTTACAGGTTACCTGTTTTAAAAGTTTTTTTAAGGCTAACCTATGGTTGGGCCCTACGGTTTAAGATAGTAGCTTATCGAGATCTTAAATTATATCATTATCTATTATGAGCTATCATTATCTCATGGTTTGTCTATCCATACAGCCATACGTGTAGCATATACACAATACACACATGCTATACACAACATAGGTATATGCACACATCATATACACACATATATAGCATACATATATACATACAATACACTCTTCTATACCTACAGATCCGCCTTATGAACAAGAAATTCATCGAGTTCTTTGACTATACACACAACACACGCATCTTATATATATATATATATATATATATATACTCCTTCCTACCTACAGGTTCGCCTTATGAACGAGCAATTCATCGAGTTCTTTGACACTGACCTGGTTCGTATTCCCTTGGAACATCCACACTGGCTGTGTGGTTGCCATCATCCTGGCCCCTGTAGCTCTGTGTGTCATGGCTCCCACTCGGGATTATAAATACAGTAGAGGGAGGGAGAGAAGTGTGTGGTTGAATACATAGATATAGTGAGGGAAATAAATGGATATACCAGAAGCCCAATAGAAAGATAGTAGTAGTAGAATATTCAAATATTACAATGTACGAATGAGCATTATACTGGACGAAGGGATAGTTAAATTTTCAAGTGGATAGATGATTCATTATAATAAAAATAAACGAATGGCTTGCCAGTATAACATGCATTTAAAATTATTATAACCAATAAGAATGGATTAAATATGTTTGTGTTCATATATGGCTGGGTAGATGATGAATACACAGTAATGAGTGTGCCCACTTATGGTTGTTATTGTTGCAACGTGTGTAATGTATTACAATGATTCCTAATGTATGCATATTGGAATATAACCTATTCTATTTATTTATTATCTGCTGGTAATCAATTAGTAGAGATTATCTATCAAACCTGCGCAGTAATAATTCGGATTGAGATTAATTCCTGATACTATATTATGATAGGTATACAGTTTAATTCGAATGCATTCTCACCGCAGCATGTGTTTAGAATAGCATAGTATAAATTAGCGACTGTGTGGTTGAGATGACGCTTCCAGATTTGTTTACACTATAGTTTGCCACCTGACATGCATCATTGTCGGGGTCACGGCTTAAAATAAATGCAGGGTATATCATGTTCGCATAATTATTGTTTATTGGTAGATTAAATAGTGATATTAGCCCTAATATAAGGGTCGCTGTGTAAATGTGTTATGAATTGGGAGATATATTATATATATTTAGGTCATTAGCAGTATCATCTCATATGTGGTTCATACCTATTAATAGTGACTAAGTATTGGAGTTTAGACAAGATACTATGGGTAGATTAAGAGTGAGTGTGAAAAATCTAGTCTTAACTGATACTCTAAAAAGAGTTATGTAAATTACTATATTTGAATAACTGGGGATTAGCCTGACAATGTTTACAACCAGTGAGTACTATATCGTAACTAGTACATAAAAAGCCTCCCTGCACCTGGGTGGAGCGGAAAAATAAAATTCTAAGTGAATATTTAAAGAATACACATAATCAATCCCAAGCAAGATACTTTGAAGCAACTGAAAGTATGTCTAAGATTACTGATGCTATACAGGCGTTGGCTGAGGTAAAACAGGAAACTCACCTTGCTTTGACAAGTAGCATATAATGTGATATGCTGTGATTTATTATGTGGTATCTTAGGATATATTGTGATATGCTAAGCTGTATGTGTCAGCCTACTGCGACAAGTATCATAATTGACTTCATATAGTTTACATATGGCACTGATATTGAATGAAAATCCTGTTCATGATTGAATATGGATCAGGGGGTCGAAGCAACGGATTGATGATTGATGTTGAGCTTAAGAAGTTACTTGATATGACAAATAAGAATGTAATGTTTCTTTACTGGTAGGTTAACCTGAGCTTGATGTCAAAATACGTTTGATACTACCTACCATGTAGTACGGTATATGATATAATGTAATATGGTATACCAGAATAGAACATATTATGATAAAATATAGTGTAGTATGAGAAAATAGAATAGAATATGATATAATATTGTCGAGTTTAATATAGTATAATATGAGAAAACATGATACAGCATAATCTAATGTAGTATAATATGAAGCAATAGGATATAGTATGATATGATCAGCGCTTTAGCAGTCATTGTTATGACACTATTGATATAGCCTACCATGTAGTATGATAGTATGATACAATATAGTGTAATATGATATATTTGGTACTACATGGGCCAGTCTAGATGTTTCAGATCTATAGGGCACATCATTCCCATTAATGTGTTCAATAGCATTGTCTATACACATCTCAACCATGAGACTACAAACTACAAACACCTGACTTGTACAACAAAAATCAAGTATGATATGGCTTATAAATAATATACAGTCCCACATATATTATGTATTATTTTTATTTGTCCAACTTTTTATCATATCCTTCTGGTATAAACCTTAGAGTCAGGCCCACTCAAGTTGTTGCAGCCACACTAATTAAAAATTATAAACATAGTTGACAATAAAAACAAACACCAGGAGATCCACAATGTAGTCTAAGCCCTATAGATTATAGATTACCACCGAATTACCATTTAATGTAATCATGCTTATAGTCTACAAAACGATAGTTATCAAGGTGAGTACGTTCAATCTCCAAAATCAATCCTTTCACACTCAGGTCCACATCAATCAGTCCAGTACCCCCTGTCATGTCAGTTCGTACCCAGCCAGGATGGAGGAGAACCACGGCAATACCCTAAGAGAAACAAAGAAATGATGCGATGATGTTAGAAACAAAAAGGTCTGATGGGTTGAATATAAAACATAACATGGATGATGCAGGGTAAACTTCATTGGTTTTATACACCTTAATTGTCCTGTAGGTAATGCAAATAAACAGATAATAGACTATATGAATAGCAGAAAGAGTAGGATAATGGGGGTGCAATACCCTTAGAGAAAGAAAGAAAAAGCCTTAGAAAAGAAAATGTCTGACGGGTTAAATATAAAACATGAATGGTGTAGAGTACAGAATGCACTTCATAGGATTTCTGTAGTTTGTCATAGTTGTACTCTAAGTAATAAAAAGATACTAGACTATATGATATGAATAGCAGAAAAAGTGGAATAATTGGGGTAGCATAAGGAAAATTTGATGAAAGATAGCCTAGTATTATAAGTTACTGTATACTATATAAAGATAACGTCGTAAGTATACTCTTTAATCTTCCCACCCCCATTGAGGTGTGTACATCTCAGTCCTTTTCTATATGTAGTCTACAGGTAATTGTGTGGTAATAGTCAATGGGATAGTCATACTATAGTGTAGGAGAGGAAGAGAGAATATAATAGGATAACATAGCATAGCATAGTCTATTTATGGATGCATATCATATCAAGCGGAGCTAAGATGCAAGATAAAGCCAATAGTCGTAATTGGTTTTCTCCCCTCAGAGAACACAATGGCCCAGTATATCATATCCTCTCCAACAACCAACTACATCTATATTTAAGCATGCACGTAAACATTACATTCTCCCTATACATCAGTGAAATACACATCTACTTATTCCTGAAACCTTTACTCAATCCGTCTTATTGTGGGCCTAACTAAATATGTTATGTTAGTAGTGTAATGAACATAAAGCCAGCATATATATTATATTTCATACACAATTAGACACTGTCCTCCCGTGACTGAAAAAGACACAACTAGCAGCCTGTACACAAACCCTCACCTCATCCCGAAGGTTGTAAGACATATTCTTGCTTGCCATATTCAGTGCACTTTTAGACATTCGGTAACTATAATGACCACCTTTGGCGTTGTCGTCAATGCTTCCAACTTTGCTAGTCATGAGAGCAAGAACGGCTGGAGGAGTACCATTCTTTTTCATAAAGGGAACGAAATACTTGGCAACTAGCACAGGACCTACAGCGTTGATCTTCAACACACGCATCATATCTTCAGAGGTACACTATGTACCACAATAATATTAATATATTAAAATGCACAAACCAATAACATCAATGCAGTAATTAAATAAATAAACCAATTTTTAATATGGTGAACCATCTATACCCATTATATCAATGCAATAGACTATATATCTCAAATCCACCAATGTAGTGACTCTGGAAGTGCTGGGCATATTTTACATAATAAAAAATCTAGGATGATTGAATTTCAAATGTATATCTACATTTAGTCCGACCTGTACCTACAGTTAGAGGCCGAGTTATTTCTCTCGCCAATACAAATCCTATTGGAAATCCACATTCTAATATGAATTATGTCATAAATTTTCATACCAATAATAATAAAGGTGTCGAGCTAACTCTTTTTTGGCCTGTTCGGCATTCTGAGGATAGGGCAATATGCATATTGTAGGTTGCCATATAAAGAAAGGCATTGCAGAAAGGGGAAAAATGGAAAACAAAAATAGTACAGACCCAAAAACTACAATTCATTCTTGTATCTACATATTATGTATATGTCTATAGATCAATTCATCCATGCATCATTATATCATATATACCTCCTCAAATGACTTTTCGGGCTCCTCAGACGTCACGCCAGCGTTGTGAATCAAACAGTCGATCGTTATTCCCATCTCTTTCACCTTTTCAGCTGCCTTTTTAATACTCTCTTCCTCACCCACATCTAAGACAATAGACTGTACTTGCTTGCCACTCTTGGCAATAATGGCTGCTAGACCTTCAGGAACCTCGATTCCTCTGTGTGAATTTGTATTACATTTAGATTATATTGGTTAGATTATGGTTGGCATTCAGACAGCGGCATTTTGCATGAAAAAGCCGTCCTAATCAAGTGGGGAATTTGTATGTTTTTCTACATTTTTTGAAATTTATATATCTACCTATGTAGGTAATATGTATTCATTAAAAATCAAGTGCGTATGTGGGGGTATTTTGATGTATGTATATATGTAAGTATATATGTATCTATGTATATGTAAATAAATGCATCCTAGAGAGAAATATCAAGATGACAATGCCAATTTTCATGATGACAAGAGGCATAGAATAGCTATTCTGCAGAAGAGAAAAGAAAACCATTTGGAAAAAATATTTAATATCAAATCAAGATAATTAAACAATATAATAATAAATGATTTGCATTTTTTGCATGATTTTTCATTATGTACCATGTATACGCTATTTAAATCTATAAAATTCTTGATTGATTAGTGCATAATATATCTTGTTCTATTAAGCCATATATACACACGTATTTTAAAGTGTTTAGATTTTAATATACCCATATTCTATAAAATACTATAAATACGGCATTCTATGTTTCATATCAACCTCTGTTTAGTATATGCATAGGGGAGTGCATTTAGTTATCTTGCATATCCATGAAAAGTAGAAAGAGGGGGACAGGGAGAAATTAAACCAGTTAATGCTATAAAATATAGTATAACATTCTATAATAGTAAATATACAATAATACAATATAGTAGCATAGATTTTTTAATGCGTTCGTAGTTCACTTATATTAATATTCATTCCATTGACTGACTATGCATTATGACAAGACGGTATAGAACAGTATCATATTACATAATAATATAATATAGGGAATGGAGAAATACAGAAGAAAAATGGATGCAAATCTATAAGGTATCAGAAAGTGATTTTTTTAAAAAAAATAAGAGAAGACAGTGGGAGGGTAATGAGTAGAATACCTGCTTTGCTGTGTATACGTATACCAAAAATACAATGTGTAGGCGTATGATTATATTATATATTATATTCTAGATAGTTGTATTATATATTGTAGTATATCTGTCTATAATTGAATTTTCATCATATGCTATAATTTACTATGAGTTATTGTAAGTGATTGTTTGTATTAAATTTCTATGTTTCTAATGCCACCTCCAATGACCAGGATTATTCTACAATATTCACATTAATCTTCTTCTATCTCACTCACGCATATTATTCCCTGACCTCTGTTTTTCACGCCAAGGTTGTCAAGATAAGGAGACCTTATATTTCTAAATGTTTTTAAATAAAGCAGAGTATAATATGGTATAGCATAATGTAGACTATAGTTTAGTATAAATTACAGTTTTTCACTCAACTCAACTCAACTCAACTAGCCAGTTAGAACACAAGCACAAATTATTACACCAGAAAATAAATTATATATTTCAGTAAATTAAGCAAAACACCGTCAAAGTCTCACAAAAAAAACCTTAAAGTACCAATATAGCTACCTACGTTCATAGTGAAAATCAGATAAATACAAATACGTAAGATTGATCTTTGATCATTGCTTCCCCCTCCATAACAAACCTTACCTGTGTGATGCTAGTATATTGCAACCCTTCTCTGCCAGTTGGCGGACATATTCAAGACCAAGACCGCGGCTTGCACCCACCACAAAGACCGTGCGGCCGTCAAGAAGGTTTACTATTTTTAAATTACCAGGCATGTTAACAGGCTATCGCAGTGATAATAATAAATGCATGTGCTTTTTTTAAAAAAAATGGTTTACGATGCATTTAAATTGCTATCTTTGGAAGTATGTTAGAGAGGCTTTCTATTCGCAGGAGTAACGAATATTATTTATGATTGGTTAATATATTGTATTTCCATCTATTCTTATTAGTGAAAAATAAAGTCACATAATATCTAAGAAGGTAGCATGGTTATAAGCCAATTACGTTTTCATAAAAGAATCTGTTATATTATTGATTATTGCCTGACCGGATACCTCTATTGTCAAACCGATAAAAATATAGGGTAAACATAATATGCCACTTTTTCATCTTAAGGTGTTACCGTGAAAATAACGCATATCAGGTGGCGGACAATACTATAAATTAAAATAGAAGACTCTTGTCAACTACATAATGTTTAATTAATACTTTCTGTTATGATTACAAATATTAACCGTCACATACCAATTGTCAATTACAGAATTCACACACATTGGACCAATGACCATTTACACTACGATTCAGCGCCCAACAAACAAGATATGGAAATGGCTTTCCGGAGGCAGAACAACTGAATCCCCGTAAATTTTTCTTAGGGAGAAAATTAAATAATACTATATTATATACTACTTCTACGATAAACGAGCTGATATCAGGCAGGCCCAGTTGTTCTCTAGCCGCGTGTCTGCGTTTGACTGGTAATACATTTGGCCTTCCTGGTCTGGCCTTATTCTTTTTCTACTGTTTAGGGGTGGCTCGTCTGACATGCTTAATGATAGAAATACCCTGATACTCTTAGATTCAGTAATGGCTACGTGATTCCAAAATTATATGAATTTTAAGAGCAAGCGATATCTTTTCTTGTAATTCAATTCCAATGCTTGAAGTATTAATTAATATTAGTATTTCTATACCACTTGGGTCATCAGTAATTATGGGAACAACTTATAATTATAATTATAAATGTAAACAAAAATTCTCTATTCTGCATTTACGGCCCCTTTCTACATTACGGAAAGATTTCTTCAACTCTTTTTTATCAAAAAGGAGACTTCCTATTGGCAATCAATATAGGCATCAGTAATCTAAATAAATTTTATTCTACTCTTAACATAAACTGGACTTCCTATTGGTAATCGTATATCATTGATATCTTTGAAACCGAATATGATTAATTAAATCACCACACCCTCTTGTAATCCAATAATACTTTTGGTCTTGTTTTATCATTCAGCCTTGTCTTAAAAGGTTTCAAGTCCCAGCATTTTCATAGTATTGTGATGCTTGGTAGAGTCAAGACTCTTAGTGAAAACGTTGCTGGCGTTGAGATTGGTTGGAACGTAGGTGCTTGTACTTAACTAACTAAATCCCTAACAAACATCTGCCTTACATCTGCAGGCTTTAAGCCTTCGATAATCCTCGCGAGTGGAAGGGGCTGATAGTACTTTGCTTGTCATATAGATTGCTGACAGAGTAAAAATTAACTCCAAGTCATCCCAACAATTCTCTTATCCAGTTGGATCCCATGACGCACTCCGAGAGTATCACTATCTCGGCTGTTGTACTCGATAATTGGACCATGTTTTGTAGTTTCGACCTCCAATCTTTGAACCTTTATTTTATGATATGTCAATGGTCACTCAAGCTACGGTTGGAGGTGACCTGAGAACTCCAATCTGAATCGAACATGGCTCGCAACATAATCTTTTCGCCAGGGTGAGATAATAAACAAATCTCTCATAGAATCCAAGTATGTCAACACTTGTTTGGCATACATGCGTTATTGTCAGGATAACAGCTTGAAATAAAGACAGGGTATGTTTATCATTTTTTTTGACCATTTAAATAATTTTAATACACACTTAAATAAGTAATGTATATTCTTAGGCTTTAGGTGATCAAATTACTATTTTGTTTATTATCAAAATAATATATTAGGTTAGATAAAAAATAATATTAATCAATTAAATGATATTATTGAAAAGTAGGGCTATATTTTTTTCACAAGTATATTTGGTTGTATTTTCAGGTAACGTTTTCAGTGTACTATTATATCTAAGCCGTGAAATATATCTATTAAAAACAAATTAACACAATATAGCCTTTTTGACAAAATCTCATTTATAATCCAGTCATTGCTAATTTTGTAGGTTACGACCATGTCGAACCAAAAGCACCCCATTCCGTCCGATCTGGGAAGTTAAACTGCTATTGGCGTGGTTAGTACTGCGGTGGGGGGCCACACGGGAATACCGCGTGCTGTGATCTTTTTATATTTCTAATAAACAATATAATAGATCATAAATTGGGTATAATCTGCTGTGTATAGCGTAGGTAGGACTGCGGTGGGAGTCATACAGGAACACTAAATCCATGTCTTCTTAATTTTTTTAATGACAAAGCCAATAAAAGTGTAATATAATATATTTTGTAGCTAGTGCTGCATTGAAAGACCAGGGAATACTAGGTTATGTAATTTTTTAATCTTGTTTTATTATAAATATATAGATAATGAAGTGTAATGCCGCGCATAATACGGTAAGCACGTAGTGAGGACTACAGAACATATATATATTGCTTTATACAATAAACAAGAGTTGTAAAAAAGAATTAAAAAAAAAAACAAAAAAACTAATAAGGTTAAAAATAATGACGTAGAAAACATTAAAAACAACGCTTTGCGTTTCTAATTATTTTTTAATAATATCTTATATCTATATGTTAGAAACAGGAACTGATCCGGATAAATACAGTAATGGCAGAGCAAGTTGTAGAGACAAACGTTATCTATTAGTGTGTAGTGAATTAATTTTCAAATTATACTCGGCTTGTTGGATAGCGTTTCATATCTTTTCTGTTGCGTTTGCTCCAATCCTAAGCCTTTTGGAGCCTACGGTATCAACCGAGACGGACACCTTTTCAGAATCAGCAATACCGGTGGTTTGTGGGATCAATGTACGTTCTTTATGAAAATATGTTACTATATTTGGTTCTTTATGATGTATTAAACAATTACTAATATTCATATCCACTTGACTGTGCCATAAGTTTGAACATTATTAATCATGTACTAAGTGATGTACTACGTAATAGTTACTTCTAATATAGGGTGTGCAGTTAGATAGTAAACTAATTGTACCATAATGTAGTCTATATGCATTTAGTAATTGTCAGAGAATAATTTTTATTACCAAGAATCATGCTATATTTCAACTATCAAGACATAAACATATCTCGATTGACAAATATGATTGGTCTTCTTCACACGATGTCACTGCTGCCGTATGTGGACAATTCAAGGTGTTTATTTATTTATTTACTTAGGTATTTATTTATTATTTAGTTCTTTATTTGTTTATTTAAGAGCTGTATATTTATTGGTAGACATAAGATCTTACCCTGTAAATTTAATTAGCATGTCACAACTTCATTTAATTTCGTATGACCCCATAACATATGTATACTTTATGACCTTTTATGGTACTGATGTCAAAAGAACTTGTCTAGATGCTCAATTTAGCTAAAATAGTAGTATGAAATTTATTTAGATTAATGGTGGCTATATATTATTACCAATCGGAGGTCTCTTTTCTGATAGAACTGGGTATTAAAGAAACCTTTTTGCATTAAAGAAAGGGCCTGTTTTTACAAAACATAAAGTTTATTTATGCCGTTGAACATTTTACTTGCTAGTGTAAACTAATATCTAGGTAAGAGCCTAATTAAAAAATTATTACCATTGTAACAGTCACAACAATTTACAGGGGTAAATTGATAAGATATTTGTTAATAATGATAATGCGACTCCTCTAAAGTATAATGGAAAACGACTTAGAATGGAAGCCTCCAAATCAATGGGCAGACGAAATATTGCAGACTCTCTATTGGAGGACCAACCGATGAATGCTAATTCCCTTTTTCGATCATAGTAATAATATATATAATGTAATGTGATATCAATCCCCAGAAAAAACTCTATGGGGATCCAGTAAATCAAAACCTCCAGAAAAGCGTTTTAAAATATCATTTAATTGGTGTAGTATCCTGGCCACATTGGTCATTGGTCCGGGCCTTGAGATTTATATTGATATGCATCAACCAATCCGAATAAGTCAATAAATTTATGCTATTTACTAGAAAACCAAATAAAAAAGTGCTGACGAAAACCCTTGAGGGTGCGTTTCATTCAACGCAAAATAAGCATATTAAACCACTAAATAAATAATATATAAATATATTTTAAAAATTAAAATTTCCAAATTATTAAGTATAATAACGCAATTTTTTTTATTTTCGTGCTCTTTTTTAAATAGTATTACATTCTTAGTAATTATCTCAACAAAGTAAAGACAATTCCTTAAGAACTATTTGAACTATAATTGATTGCTAGATTAATTAGACGTTCAGTTATACCAACCAATAGATTCATAGTAACTTTACCATTAATACAAAATAACTGTAGCTATTTTTAATTGTTTTTTAATTAGTTAACTAAATTTTAACATATTATGTTTACTTTATATTTTTACCGTTTCGGCAATAGAGATATCCGGACTATGTGCAGGCAAAATATAGCAGATCTTTTAAAAACTTATAATTGGCTTACAAGCATGCTATCTTCCTTCTTTTTCACCAATGGAAATATATGTAAGTATATGCCTATTAGCCAATAATATATAGCATAAATTACTCGTGGGGAACAGTGCGCTTAGTAGCTATTTGTAAAATAAATTAATCGGAAATCTGAATCCGAGCGCGGTGAATTAAATTAGGCTCTACACGGAACCTGCGATTTTGCAAAGGGAATCAGACCACAGTAAAATAAATTATGAGCAACTGCGATTTCGTTTCCATTTGAAACCTTTTTTTTACTTTTTTTTTCTCTCGGGGGCTGCCGCCCCTAAATCCCTGCTTTTCTATTAAAATATTTAATACTTTCTAATCACATTTTAGAATCTAAATTTTAGACCCCAACCTTGCGACTATATCATTTAGAGACAATATAATCTAGGCCAAACATGTTCATTGCCATTTGTATATTGACTTTAATAAATGGCGATGAGGGTCATAATATCTTTAAGAAGGTTTTCTTGACGGCGTTTTCGCCTCTACATGTACTCTGCCAGATAGCTGTTAATTTTTCCGGGGATTGTCCCATGCTGCCTTTTGTTGCAGTTTTTAAGGTCTTGCCACATCCTCTCAATGCCCTAGGTATAGATTAAAGAATGATCGGAAGATACAAAGTTAAGCCGAAGATTTACCTTGAAGTGCATAATGTCCAAGTTGGACATGGCATCCGTATGGTATGGCGGACCAGGAGTCGGACATCATGACGGTTCCTGGGGCTACGTCTTTCTCAATTTCGGATAAGAGTGTCCATTTTCTCCGATCCGGACGGTGACCACAAACCGTTTTCCTGGGTAGCGCTCAATGCCTCCAAAACTTTATTGCTGGGATTGTATAACCCTACCAGGATTGCTCTTGCGCGTATTCCAGTGAGTCTCGTCTATCTCAACTATGGTGTTATCACCTCCAATCTTGGAAAAAAGGCATAATCTCTTGTAATTCATAATGACATCCCTCAGCTTGGCATTAAGATTCACGACAGTATGTCTAGTAATTCCCAACTTTTTGTTCATTGATGTGTACAAGTTTTTATTTCCACTCCAGGAATGCACAAAATTTCTTACTTTATGAAAAGATATCTTGCAGTCCTCCAAAAATGATCCTTTCCAAATTGAACATATCTCCTTATGGCCATGATAACTGCAGACTCAATTGCGTTGGTACTCAGGCCTGGGATGACTAAAGTTGCACAAGTGTTGTAAGAAAAGAACTCTATGCCTTCTTAAAATGATCAGCGTTTCCCCTTCCGTGTTTGGAAGCGTAAAAATATCAATTTTTTGGTTATTATGGTCCCAAATAATCGTTTCAAGAATTTGCCTGCCTTGATGTTTCCGGCTTAACAATTTGCCAATCTGAAGGCACTTAAAGCCAGCTTGCGCCCTTAAATTTTCAATTTGCCAGCCTCAATATTTCAGGCTAAATAATTGGCCTATTTTGAAAATAGCGTGATCGTATTGGACGGCATCGAATTCCCCATCTTCTGCACATTTACCCTTCCATCTTTAGTAGCCTAAATACATCATATAAAATGGACAAAATAACAATTGTAACTTCATAGCTCGTTAACATGCCTTCTAATTCGAAGATAGTAAACCGTCTTGATGGCCGCACGGTCTTTGTGGTGGGTGCAAGCCGTGGTCTTGGTCTTGAATATGTACGCCAACTGGTAGAGAAGGGTTGCAATGTACTGGCATCACACAGGTAAGGTTTGTTATAAATGGAGAAAGTAAAGATCAAAGATCAATCTTATACAAGTGTGTTTATCTCATCTTTACTATGAACTTAAGGGGCTATATTGGTACTTTGAGGTTTTTTTTGTGAGACTTTGACGGTGTTTTTCTTAATGCACTGGAGTATATTGTTTATTTACTAGTGTAATAAGTTGTGTTTGTGTTTTGTCTAGTTGAGTTGAGTTAGGTGAAAAACTATAATTTATACTAACTGTACTCTACCATACTAAGCTATACCATACTTTACTCTACTTTAATTATAAACATTTAGACATATAAGGGCACCCTATGTTGAAAACCTTGACGTGTAGAACAGAGGCAGGAGAATAATATACGTGAGTGGAATTGAAGAAGATTAATGTATGAACATTGTAAAGTAATCCTGGTCATTGGAGGTGGCATTAGAAACATGGAAAGGTCATACATACAATCACTTACAATAACTTATAGGAACTTATATCATATGACGAAAATCCACTAAGAGATTGTTACACTATAATATAAATATACACCTACACCTCGCATTTTTGGTATACATGTGTACAGAAAAACAGCTCTTCTCATTACCTTCCCTCTGTCTTTTCTTTTTTTAAAAAATAACTTCCCGATCCTTTTATATATTTGCATTGATTTTTCTTCTGTATTTTTCCATTATTTCTATTATATTAGGTTATATGATACTGTTCTATATCGTCTTGTTATAATGCATAGTCAGTTAGTGGAACGAATCTTAGTATAAGTGTATCACGAACATATTATATATATCTATACTATCATGTTGTACTAATATATATTTACTATTATAGTATGTTATACTATATTTTATAGCATTAACTGTTTCAATTTCTCCCTTTTCCTCTCTTCCTCTCCCCCTCTTTCTATTTTTCATGAATATGCAAGATATTAAATGCACTTCCTTATGCATACACTAAAAAGGGGTTGATATGGAATATAGAATGCCGTATTCATAGTATTTTAAGGAATATGTGTATATTAAAATTTAAATAATTTACAGCATTTGTGTGTATATAACCTAATAGAAAAAGATATATTAAGCACTGACCAAGAATTTCATAGATTGAAAGCGCGTATACATGGATGATAAATCATGATAAATCATGCAAAACCTGCAAATCTTGTATTATTATATTGTTTAATTATTTTGATTCTATGCTAAACATTCTTTCCAAATGGTTTTCTTCTCTCTTCTTCAGAACAGCTACATTCTATGCCCTATGTCATTATAAAAATTGCTATTGCCATCTTAATATTCCTTTCTCTGATATGTTTATTTACATATGCATGTATCCATGCATGCTTACATGCATACATAGGTAGATGTATAAATGTGAAAAAAGGTTGAAAGGCGTACAAATCCCTTCCTTGATTAGAACGGCTTCTTCATTCAGAATTCAGCTGTCTAAATGCCAACCATAATCTAACCAACATAATATAAATATAATATGAATTTACATAGAGGAACCGAGGCTCCTGAAGATCTAGCAACCATTATTGCCAAGAGTGGTAAGCAAGTACAGTCCATTGTCTTAGATGTGGGTGAAGAAGAGAGTATTAAAAAAGCAGCTGAAAGGGTGAAAGAGATGGGAATCACGATTGACTGTTTGATTCACAACGCTGGCGTGATGTCTGAGGAAAATGGCCAGTCTTTGGAAAAGGTATATATGATATAGTGATGCATGGATGAATTGATCTAGATACGTATGCATCAATTGTAGCTTAAACAATGAATTGCATATGGTCGGTCTATTCTATTTTTCTCTTCTTCTCTACCCCCCTTTGTATTGTTTTTCTGTCTACGGAAACCTACAATCCTCATATTGTTCTATTTTCAAGGTGTGAAACAGGTCCAGTAAGGTTTAGTTTGACACCTTTGATATTATTGGCATAAGGATTGATAACATATTTTTTATTGGTGGGTGGAATAGTTTGGCCTCTAACTGTCTATACGGATTGGACTAGATCTAGATATACATTTGTATTTAAATCACTTAGTTTTTTAATATATATATATATTGGCACTTCAAGGATCACTGCATTTATATAACAGTTTATATTGTTTATTACATTGATATAATTGGTTTATATAGGTTACTTCCGAAGATATGATGCGTCTGTTCAAGATCAACTCTGTAGGTCCTGTGCTAGTTGTCAAGCACTTTGCTCCTTTAATGAGAAAGAATAGCCTCCCTGCATCCGTTGTTGCACTCATGACTAGTAAGATGGGAAGCATTGATGACAACACCTCTGGTGGCTACTATGGTTACAGAATGTCTAAATGTGCATTGAATATGGCTAGCAAGAATATATCTGCCGGCCTTCGGGATATGGTGAGGGTTTGGGCTTGTGTATTGGCGGGTGGTTGTGGTTTTTTTTTACGGGAGGATAATGGCTAGATGTGCGTGGAATATAATATTGTTATGTTGGTTTTATGCTCGCTACACTAGTAATATAACATTTAATCCAGTCTACAATAAGACATTCACAGGATAGAGTAAAAAGTTTCAGGAATAAGTGTGTGTGGATTGCATTGCGATTTGAAATGAGAACGTATTGTTTACGGGCAGACTTAGATATAGATGTAGTTGGTGGTGGGAGGGGATATAATATACTGGGCCAATTCTATTCTTTTGGAAAAGGATATTAATTATGAATATTATCTTTATATTGCATGTTATCTCCGCTTGATATGATATACATTTATAAATACACTATGTTGTGCTATGTTATCCTGTTATATTCTTTTTCACACTATAGTATGATTATCCCGCTGATTATTTCCACACAATCTCCTGTCGATTACGGATAAAAAAGGAGTGAGATGTACACCCCTCAGATGGGGGGCAGATTAAAGACTATTTTTGCGTTACACATATATAACGCACAGTAGCTTATAATAGTCAGTTATCTTTTAAAGAGGCTTCCTTATACTACCCCCATTATCCTTCTCTTTCTGCTATTCATATCATATAGAATGCTGTCTTTTTATTACTTACAGTGCAATTAAAATAAATTACAGAAATCCTATGATTTAACCCTACATCATTCATGTTTCATATTCAACCCATCAGACATGTGCTTTTCTAAAGTCATTTCTTTCTTTTGCTTAGTATTGCACCCCCAGTGTCACACTCTTTCTGCTATTCATATAGTCTACTCTCTTCTTTTTTATTATTACCTACAATATAATTACTATACATAAATCTAATGATGTTTACTCTGCATCATTTATGTTGTGTTTTATATTCAAATCATCAGACCTTTTCTTTTCTAATATGATTTGTTTCTTTTTCTTAGGGTATTGCCGTGGTTCTTCTCCATCCTGGCTGGGTACGAACTGACATGACAGGGGGTACTGGTTTGCTTGACGCGGACATGAGTGTGAAAGGATTGATCTTGGAGATTGAACGTACTCACCTTGATAACTATCGTTATGTTGACTATAAGCATGATTACATTGACTGGTAGTTCAGTGGTTATCTACAGACGTAGTGGGGCTTAGCTTTCATGGTAGATCTCTTGTTCTTGGTGTTTTTTTTTTAATGTTAATTCTGTTTGCATCCTTTTAGTTAGCGTGGTTGTAACAGAATGTAATAACTTGAGTTGGACTGAGTCCCAGGTCTATACTAGAAGTATATAATAAAAAGCGGGACATCAAAATAAATACATTTCGTATATGTGTGTGGACTGTATATTGTTAATAGGCAATACCACATTATTTTTGTCGTGCTAGTTAGGTGTTTGTAGAGTGGTTTGTAGTCTCATGGTTGAGATGTGTATACTGTATTTTTATTTTTTACAATCAGTACCATTAATATTAATGAACCAAACCATCATTGACACTCGCGATAAACGCATGTTGCAGAAAAGATAAAAGGAACGAAAACAACTAATAAGAAACACGGTTAATGACGCTTAACCATTATAAGCATAGCTTTATCATATATATATATATATATATATATATATATATACT
>NAOQ01000047.1:70664-86313 GCA_002751075.1 Ichthyophonus hoferi | reverse complement strand
TATGTATGTATGTATGTATGTATGTATGTATGTATATATGTATGTATGTATGTATGTATGTATGTATGTATGCATGTATGTATATATGTACGTGTACGTATATATATGTATGATAATGTGGTATAAACACTACCTTGTACTATTTGTATCCGACTATCTATCCTTTTGCCCAATATTTGTCTATTTTAATTGGCTCAAAGTCATAGGTTTCACCCACTTTGCCAACTTCAACTCATAGCCTATTAAAGAGATTCAAATTCGATTGGTCAGCTTACTGTATGAGTCGCACGCATCTGTTCTGTTTATACATAAATATATAAATATATGCAAATATATAGTTAGATAATATATTACATATAACTATCTAAGCATTATAGTTATTTTAAATACAATTTACCATCTCTCTATACCAATCTCTATTCTGTATCTCTATGTTTATCTAATGTAATCCTGAGCCAAACTGCTTTAACCTAGATGGGAATTGGGAATTGACACTGTGCACTACTTGCCTACTGGTTGATGGGAAGTATGGGTTGGTTTTAAAGTGGCCTCGGACCTCAGTATTCTTAATTCTTGTGACAGATAATATACTTAATTATCTGTATCTAATATGCTTCAAAATCTAACACACTTAAGCTGTACCAATTTACAATTTTATTGCTTGGGTAAATTCATACATCACGTGTATGAACAATGCATTTCCAGAACCTGTCTGGGCCAAGTTTATATACCTTATTTTAATTAGAGTTGGTATGGGCTTATCAGCCGTCCAGTAGGAATTGTTGATTACAACGGAGGCTATGCACTATTTAAGGAATCTCGCTACATTAGAACAATTGATATGTCATTCTTTATACTCGTTTTACTCTTTTCCCATTTTTTTTTAAAAAAAAACAAAAACAAAACCACCGACCCATGCTTAATCTTTATGCAGTAAATTTAATTGGATTACGGTTATATTGTCGACAATATGCTGCTATATAGTATCGTGATGTTGTGTAGTGTTATATAGTGTTGTAATATTGCACACGACAGCTGAACAATCAAAATCAACAAATCTGCATTGATTTCCTAGCAACTGCTATTGGTACAGACCTTGGAGACCTACCTGAAAGTAGAGCTAAAATTGCCAAGTATTTGCGTGTTGCTACATAGGCTGCCTCTAGAAAAATGCGTAAACGCGTCCATACTAGCCTGTCTTTTAGTTGTTGTTGAAGCATGTACAATATCTTGTAATTATTCCTTATTTATTTGTTTGGTTATATTAGAATATGTTAAAACGGTAATATTTAATTAATTTGTGTATTTTTTCAGTGTTGCAAGATCGTTAACTAGTTCAACCAATTACCTGGTAACAAATGGGTGATGAAGTGATCGATCCAATATTAGTTTTGACGTTCTTAATCCGATGAGATGATTTGCCAATACACCAATGTGAACATTCACACTCACACTAATAAGGTAATTGGTTAACCAGAGAATACTAGTGAGCCTCATTGGTCTTCCCTAAATTATGTTAGCGAATTAATTTCTTTTTTCACATCAATGGTTGCCGCATTCACCTTCCCGATAAACGGATGTTGAGCAAAGTATAAATATGACTAATTATATTCATATTTCACGCAAAGCCCACCAGATGTTTATAATATATGACAAGTATCCACTTACAATCATTCAATATCGGGTGCATGTTACTAAGCAGTACTGCTGGCCGTAGGCAATACTTATTTGGTAATTTTTTGGTTTTTATATTTCTTTTTCTGTGTTGCGTATATATATTCTAAACCACATTTTTTTTTTCAAATGGATTCGAACAGTTGGATTCAATAAAACCATGAAAACTTGGAGTGATGCTTTTATTGTTTGAGAAAATATGCTTAAACTGATAATTAGAATATCATATTGGTAGAACCCAAACATATCAACCAGTATCTTTATAAGGAGCCCAACTAGTCAAGCCTGTTATTGTGTTACTGTTAAACCATGAGCATATAACTATATAGTTCTCATACTACATTCATATCGATTTAGACCATAATTATTACACCTATTGCAAGTTACACGGTAAGAAGCATTAATCATATTTGACCTTGAAACAACTGTATGGACTACAAGCAGCACACGCAAGAGCTTTAATTTATCCCATACCTAGTGATCACTATCTAGATCAACTAATAGTGCATAAGAACATCATAGGTTAAATAGAACGCAGTGCAATAGATAACAGTTTAATTTATAAGAAATACTAAGCATATCTAATCTAAATATTTCAATTTAGACCCCCACCCTAGGTATACTTAGCAGTATTATGCATCTCTTGTAAGAAAACACTCCCAAGTTTGTTCCGAAAATACATGGTTGCCGATGTAACTATTTAATGTGCTGGTATATATTTTTTCAAGACCTAAACCTAAAAAAAACCAATTTAATTTTTTCCAATTCATCATGTGATAGACTTTGCTTGGCGTAAAGGCTAGCAGCTATATATATTCGATAAATAAATGGACAAATAAAGATATATACATAAATGAGTAGGTAATTAGGTAGTAGATGGGTAGATACATAAATATGTAGATAGATAGAAAAAGATAATCAAATGTACATATGAATGTTAAGGCAAGAACAATGTCAGGTTTAAGAGAGAGATATATATGGCACATGACTCAAAAAATATATCTTGATGAGGCAAGGCCAGCTAGTCCTATCTACGTCTTATAATTACTTATTAACAAATTAAAAAGAAAACTTTTGATTAATTTGAACGCCAAAACTCGGAATACGTGTTGTTATATTTAAATGATATTTATCTGCTTGTATGCCTCCAATCTATCCGATTAGATTGAAATACTTTGACTACTGCCTTCAGAAAATTTTAGACTAAACTATAGATCTTGTTAAAATGATAAAAATATCGAGTAAACATACCCTGTCTTTAAATTAGGCCGTGATCTGACAATGACGTATATCAGCTGGCAAATTATAGTGTAAACAAACTGGAAGCCTCGTCTTGGCCACACTATGGTTCATTTGTACTATTCTAGGTTAATGCGATGTAGTGAAACTGAAGTCAGATCAAACTGTATATCTAATACTCATAATAATTATGACTTACACTCAACCTTAGACTCCCACACTGATTGTTCACATTGTGCTACTACTACAATTGCAGCTAAATGCATTAAGACAGGGAGGGGGCTAAGACTTATTGCAATCGCTAAAAATAGCATACCACAATCTCAAACACGTATGTTATTATAATTGCGTGTGGGAAGTCGCTCTAATTCAACCAATGGGAATAGCTCTATCGGCTCTTGGAAATATAATTACTCTAGCCGGATAACAATGTAATTGTTTTGTATCTTACGGATTAACACCCACATAGTCTAAATATAGAATACATATTTTCCATACCAACCACATGTAAGCAGATCATTTATATCGCTTCACTACTAGACTATCTACGTATACATACGGCTAAGTCACACACGACTTCTTTATATAGCGACCACTAATCAGTAGTCTCTATTTAATAAAACACTGGTTAAAAACGAAAATCATGTCTAGCGAACACGTAGAAAAGAGATTAGGAAATATACATAAACATAATGCACACTTCATATCTCCACACGATTCCACAGACACTGATAGCATCATTATCACTTAATGCCGATAATAATAAAAACCCAAAACTAAGTTTAATTCTACTTAGTTACACAAATATTTCTCTAATATTGGACATTCAACAAAGTGTAGGAAACGTAGATAGATTAAAAAAAGATAGAATAAGAGTCGAGCTAGAAGGAAGCAATTTTAATTTTACTCATATCTTTAGTAAGACCACTACAGACAATTACGTATAGAAACTTCCACCACTTCAAACTTACCTCGGTTTTCTATTGAAAGTGGATCGGAGCTAAGTGCTACTCCTATTGCTAGCCCAACAACATACACGCATAAACAAAAACTAAATGGAGTCCCTGAAGCCTGCGTAAAAATTACTAGAACCATTGCAGATCACTATACTTATTATGATTAAGAAGCCAAGTGTTTAAACTTTATATAGCATAGCTTTCTATAATATATATAATTTTATATTCCTGATTAGTTCAGGTCCATGCTTGTCGATCATATAATGATGTACTAGTTTTATAGTATTCCCACTGATAACAATATTTCTAATAAAGTCATTAAGTTAATATACTTACTTGTTAACTTGCTTAAATGTAGAAAGATGTATTCTATAATATATATAATAGCTATGATGTATATTATGTAGGGCATCAGTTAAGTAGTTATTTCAGTAGCTCTTGACTCTCTTGAATCATAGAAACCTTGGGGATTATGATATTGTCTGACACAATTAAAAATAGTAGTGAATAATGCGATCACTTGCAATCTAATTTCTGATCAAAAACAAATATCTCAGCACATGTAATACATAGGAAGCTATGCTATATAAAGTTTAAATGCTTGACTTTACAATCATATCAAATGTATAAAAAAGCTAGCCGTGCTAGCATCAGCATCCTTTATGGTTCTAAACACAAACATGATTAGAGACAAAGAAATATCCAAATAGGCAATATGATCAATTAGTGACCAATCAAAAGCATTTAAAATTATTGCTTTAATATTATTCATCCTGAGCTAATTGACCGTGTCCCAAGAATCTCAAGGGGAACAAAGTACAATACTTGTATATTTTTATCTGACACAATATAATTACACATCCAATATGCAAACATTAATACAAACGCGAAAAGTCTTGTCAGAAAACAATCCTCTAATATTTCCAACTTCCACAGAAGAAATAACAGCTTTAAAAAGAAACAAATTATGGCCCTTCATTCATATAATTCAAGAGCAAGATGAGAATATCTCCTAAACCATGCAAGATCTCTACAATAGAATAGAAGTTCTTGGTAAACACCTAGTCTTCTTTACAGCCATGGAAACGGATCCTCAAAACCTGGCGGCAGATTTTCTACCCAGATTAAATTCATCATCTTGATCATCACAAGCTCTGCTGGCTCTAGTGCAGTTTTCTTATACAGTAAAATTCTTTGTACAAAAAAGAAATCTTAAATTAATTTTTGCAGCTAATTCTCATGTCATATACCAGAATTGAAAGGAAGAAATTCAAATGATATGCTGTCAATCTAACTGTGAAAATCAATTGAGCATTTCTCACACTTTTTTCAAACAAGCTAATTTTGATGATACGCATCAATTACCACTTGAAGAGGTGCTGCGCTATTTTTACCTTTAATCATTTCATTGGCTTTGATGAACAACACAATGCATCTATCAAGGACATTGATATTAGTAAATAGACCTACAATAAAATGCAACTCCTTGACCAACACTGTGGCGCAGCAACAGAACGTACACTAAATCAAACATGCAATGTATCAACGGAAATCAAACTTAGACTTACTGAAACTCACACGCAGTTTCTTACAAAATTTTCCAATCTAGTTAACTGTCTTGCAGGATCTAACCTTGCAATTATTCCTACACCAGCTTGTGTCTTACAAGCAATCACTCTCTTAGCATTCTGACCCAGCCTTTACCTAACACAAAACCTCAATCCAAGGCATTCATCAAACTACTTGGCCAATACTTTGCAATGTGTTGGGAAAAATAAGTAGAGATAGGAGAGTTTCTGTGACCTATAGAAAGATAGAGAATACCAGATTAAGGAGCTTTTTAATGTGTCTATTTGCATACACAGAGTACAGATATGTTTAGACACATTTTTATCATTAAATACGTCACAAGGCTACATATACAATAATAAGTGCTAATAATATTAAATGTTTATAGTTATATAAAGAAATACCTAAATTAATTAAATATTCCTATTTAACACAATGCAATAATTATAATTGAAACTGCAATCAACAAGTATAAACAGACTACTCATTGACTGACATCACGTGACACCAAAGATCAGGCGTGATTGCAATGCTCATTACAACCTTCATTTCAGCATTATACTGACCCATATGTTACCCACATGACAACTGAGTATTTCCTCAACAAAAATAGATCAAGTTATGGAAAAATGTTTATCTCTTTGTGAGAAATAACTGCCAGCTTCCCTCAACCATCAGGTAGCATACATGTTCTACTACCATGGCTACAACAACTGCTAAAATGCCACAACATGAATTCCATTCAGGAAATTCTAATTTGTCACAAGTTAGCATTACTGAAAATTAAAAACTAGAGCTCCAGCACAAAACCTTGCCTACAACTTTCCTCTTGAAAGCTTCCTAATCAACAGCAGATGTTCTCAAACTATTTGTATACAATGAGGCCTCTACCAACTTAGCCTTCTATAAGGTTAATTTCCACCTTGCTAGTAACACAATGATGTATGTCATGCACTATGGAACTAGTACCCTCTTTTTCTATATGAATAGAATCAGGTATGACATCATATTGCATGATATCCTTAATTCCCTGGATATGAAACACAATTTATCTACCATTACTGCCTTATGAGGACAGTGATGCACCACCATCAATTTCAATGGCAATAAGGTCACCCTCTCGGAGGGTGTCACCATTCTTCTCTACAGCTATCCTTTGCAGGAAAACATATTTCTTCTTCAATCCAAATTATTACTATGTCCTCATTGCCCCATTGCTTCTGAATATATTGCCCATTATAGTTGTTCATTCAAATATAACAACCTTGGCCCCAATATGTACACACCCCCTATAGTACAATTAGCACATCTACAACATACATACTTTGCAGTAGATCTCCTTGGTTACCAGTTTACTAACATTTTGATTCCAAATTGCCTCTTCCCTCTTTGCTCAGCATGCATGACTCCTAAATTGGGTGTGATCTGATACTCAAAGTTCACAAATTCCTCACCAAAGCATCTCTTGGCCACTAAAAACAAGATCATTACTACAAAGAAATTAAGCCCCTGCAATGCTTACACAGCCAATAATATTGTACCTATCCCTTATTCTACATGTGGGATGCAAGTCTTACGTCCCCTAAAGACCATATGCAGTGACTTAGTGGGACTCATTCACATCTCTTATGGTGGCTTTATTAATTTGTGCTTTCTATAAATAACTTTACGCACTACATAATTACATACTGTATAAAACACAGGCATGAGGTCCTCACGCTTTCCCAATAATTCAAGGAAGCATGCCACACCAAATCCTCCCCTATTTACATTTTCACACCATCTACCAACCAAGAAACACAGTATACCCCTATTCCATTCTTCGACCACCTGACCTGAGGAATTTCCCACCATACTATTCTACCTTATGCACCACAAGCGCATAGTCTTTCTGAGCACATAGAATGTCACGTTGTCACAATTGCCGAAGTTGCCTTGAATGCAGCAAATGTTCCTTATTTTGTTTGGGACTATGCCGTCCTAGTGACTGTTTTCACCCACAACATCATGCCAACAACTGTACTCTTCGCCAATGAGCTCCTCTAAATGCTATGGCACTGTCAACCTGCCCCAATTCATTTTCTTCATACTTTTGAAAGCAAAGTGTATTACTGTTCTGATCCTGCCACTTGCTCTTTCAAGTTTACCCTCAGAGGTTGCCAAGTTTGCCTCCTCAGATACTCAGATAACATGAATAGCTAGCTTATACTGGACTGGAAGCTCCACATAAACACTGTTTGAAAGAATTGTGTCCTCTTTAAAGACACTTTCCTCTTCCAATCACTCTCTCATTTGCTCCAGATAAACCCTTTCTTTTCTATTGCCACCCCTACAGATTCGGACTCATATTACTCTTAGACAGTTCCCATGGACATCCATCTTGATGAAAACGCACTACCCTTTCAGGGACTCCAGTTCCATAGAGAGTATACTCATGATATTCTTTCACCTCTTCCCAAGCTCACTGCTGATCCCACAATTTTTTTAATGTCGGTGTCAAAATTTTCTTGCTCTGACAAGATAGAGGGTTTAGATTGATTCACTGAACTGGATGAAGACTTAAAACTCCATAATCATGACAGATAAGCCCCTTCAAATACCAGGAGCAGCCATCACCATGGCCAATGTCATCAACTCTCATTGAAAGTAATGTTCAACCCCTTGACCCTTACATCCAACATACACATCCTCACAGACTTGGCAGACCCCAATTGTTTTAAGAAGGTCTTGTGGTCCATTGACAAGATGTAGTGGATAGCAGCAATGTACATGGATCTCTCAAGAATTAATGAGTTTTATTCAAAGTTATAGAGGTCTAAGATGTTAGTGGGCCTGGTTCAGCTATAAAAAATGCCCTTAAGATAATAATTGGACAATATATTGCTGACAACCTGTTAAATAACAGTTGGATTGAGTTGCTATTCAGTAATACGCTTATCTCAAATGTTTATCATATGGTTAACTGGTTTTGACCTGAACCAGCAAATATGTAACCAGTAGTCACAGACTTAGTCTGAATCTTGATTTCATAGCATGGAACAATAAAATAACGTACATACTATGTTTGCGTTGTAAGAACTAGTAATAATAGTTAAGAGAAGAAATATTTCAATTGTCACTGCCGCATAACCCCAACTAAAGACTGCTACAGCAACTACAAGTAAATTGAAGTTTGTTGGAAGAAAGAAAAAGCAACATGTCCAATTCTCCTCTGACACAAGTGACGATGACAATTCAAAAAATCACCTTGAAGACTTTGATATTACTACAAGTTGCAAATTAAGTGAAGTAGAGAAGAAACATTAATATCCATTAAAAGTGACGCAGAATTAACATTCAGCACTGAATATTCTGGCGCCAAATGAATTGGATATGCAAACTGACCCAATGCCTCTATGGTTTTCATGTTAGTGGACTCAGATGAAATGGGATTCTTGATACATTTCTCTGAACTCAAAGCATTTACCCTGCAGACAAAACCTTATGCCTCTACATATGCACAACAATAGTGGTCTCCTAACCGTATGCTTTTACCTTCACAATGTGCTCATCATATCAGAATACCCAGCTGATAAGGAGGCCTTGATCACAGCATTCAACAAAAAAAGACACATCAATAACAAAGGGCGACTCACCAGATACCTTGGTTCACCATAGAAAAGGTTGATCAGCACCATAAGCTCCCTTAGGCTAGATACATAAAGGAACTTGCTAAATTATACGGACAAAAAAATGGCTAGTTGACTCATTCACACATCCTGCCTGAATTCATCAAGGAGGTGGCAACTGAAAATTCCTAATCAGAACTTTGTAACTAAGCAGTCAATCAAAGCTTCATAGGATACCTTTTTGGGATTACCAAATCCAGTTGACCTGATTGCCAACTTGCAGTCAGCTACCTTGCAAGATATTGGAACCAAGGAATTCACTGCATTTCTATTATTTATTTTTCTATTTACTATTATTATTTTCCTATGTTTCAACTATGATTGTGTTGATTGATAAATGAGATATAATAGAATATATTTTTATCTGACAAGATAAAGTATATCTCCAGGAGCTGATAGAGCTATTCCCATTGGTCGATCCAGATGCATTTCCCCCATGTAATTAAAATAACGATTATAACTAAAATTGAAAGATTGTGTGGTATTTTTTGTTAGCAATCACAACTCCATCTTATAGTATGCTTGGGGAATTCCAATGCCAATTTGAATCCACATTTCAAGGAGTCCTTTGCTACCATAAATAACCATTTTGTGGAGTTCTCTGTTACAAATACGGCAAACTTAAACCACATAATTGCTATGATCAGGGGTCTTACAACAAATAATCTGCGTTACAGCCAACCAGTCAGCCAATCATACTATTTTAATCATGTTCCTTAGTCCCAAGTTAATGCCAATTCCAATGTAATTGATGCTACAACCTTATATCCTCCCAAACATTTGCATCCCTCCATTCATATCCCCTTATATACGGGTCCTTCTTTCACCCACACTGAGGAAAGAGAGCCTCCTGTTCCTCAATGCACAGTTATGCTGGAAGAAGTTCTTATTATTCCAGAAATCAGCTTGGAACCTTCCCTGTCCCATTAAACAGGCACTCCCAGAACCTGCTTATACCAGAAAATAATATGTTTCATGCCTCTAGTGATAACTGGAGGGAAAATAACCCTGGAGTCAATATTTCATCTATGAACAAATCAGAAACCAGGAACAGTCTAAGAAGTCTAGTTGGAATAGCTCAGAGCTTTTTGTGGAAGAAATAGCTTTCCATCATTCCACATAATCCTAGGAAGGTGTATTATGCCCACAAATCAGTAACTTACTCCTTTCGGCAATGGATAAAAGACTTGATAGTATTCTGCCATGCTCAAGAATGTAAATTTCAGGTTTGCATTAAGCCTTACCCTGCTGACCATCAACAAGTGTACCTTTGTTATGTTTCCCCAAAGTCAGAGTGTCTTGCTGGAAACTATCTCACGTGCTTAGTATTAGTCATGAAAAAGTGATTCCAGGTTTGGGTAAACCCAACATACCCAAATGTACACACTATCATTTCTCTAAGCTGAGGCAAATTTTGGAATATTGTCTAATGCATTCTTTACTCAATATAACAATGAGTTTATCAATACACATTTTCTGAGAGGAGGCTGGAACTCTGTTTCTCCTGCAATATAGGATCCTCGCCCTACATCCACTAGACACCCAGTATTAGAGACCAAAGGGATGTATATTGTCTTCGCCATTAACGTTCTCTACAAATTATTAGAGTACAGCATTTGCCAGAAATTCTGAAGGCCACACTGGGTTCCAGGGCTACCTGGGAGAATATGTTCTTCACAATAGCTATCTTGAATGTCCAAATTGGTGCTGAGTAAAAAATAAGATAACCTGGAAATTATGCACAAACAAAACCATCAAAACCTGTGCATCAGGGTTCCCATAATTGGCAGTCAAAATAAAGATGCCTGATCTAAGACAGAAAGGAAACCAGAGCATCACTTCTTCTTTCCTCATGCACATTTCATTCTGACCATCCAAATATCAGTCAGAACTTGAAAACAACATTCATTCAAAAAATTGCAAAAAACAACCTTGTTGGGTGTTACTTGCATAACAAAGGAGCCATGTGAATTATACAATACCAACAAACCAAAAAAGGCTACCAACAACTTGGCTGGGATGTTATGCTCATTCTCCCTTGGGCATCATGTTATACCTGCTCATATCTTCATCATTGATAGTGGTGCCAGTTGACATATTTGTGACAACCACTGTACTTTCTGGGACCTCACCCCAACTCATGGTGATATTGCAATGAGAACAGGAGAAACTGTCACTATCATGCTAAAGGGAACCATCACTCTTAGGTATGAGTGAGGACATCACATATGAAGTGGTGATTAGAGACATTCTGTATACCTGTGTAACTGCATTCAATTTGTTCTCTATACCTTCTCTTTGTGGTCAAGAAGCCATTTTCTATGATGAACTAGTTATGATCACAGTCCGTGGTGGTCTTCTTCTCACTGGAAAACTGTTCCATGTAGACATCTACCTGTTGGATGCCAATATCATCCTTCCCAATCGCATCGGCCCCCTGCATTGATAGCTATACAGCCTACACTGGCCTGCCACAATTCCAAATTTGCTGAACTAGCGACCATATCCAATGACCTACCACCCAAGGGAGAGTCCAATGCAATTGCCAATATCAATTACAACATGTGCCATGGCAGATTGATGCAATGTTCCCATTACCATTTGCAAAAACTACTACCAACATTTGCTCAACTGCCGGCTTTCTCACAAGAGGGTCAACCATTTGACACCTATGAACAAGATTGTCAAGGACAATTTCTTCACTCAAGAAATATGGTCTAAGCAGGCACTAGAGTCATCTATAGTGATGCTATTGGTTCCCTATGCCTCTCCCAGTCTTGTTTCAATTGGTTTGTCCTGCTTATTGAAAATTACATTCAATACATATCCGTTTTCTTAATGAAAACAAAGGGATACATCCTCCCAAACTTTAAGCAGTTTGTTGTTACTGCAGAAACACTATATGCTCCATTCAAGGTCATCATTCTATTCACTCTCCTCGTTAGTGAATACCTTTCTTCAACATTTATAATTTTCCTCAAGTAAGTGGGATTTCCCATCATATTACCCTACCCTAGGCACTACAGAGTAATGGTATGTTTGAGCACATGAACTGCCAACTTATAATTATATTGCCAAAGCATTATGAGCCATGCAGATATTCCACACGACTTCTAGTATTTGCAATAACAGCTGTCGCCTTCACCCACAACTTATCTGCAATAAAGGCAATCCCAAGTAAAAAGGTTTCCTATGCCTTTTGGGCAGGGGTAGGCTACCAGTAGAACATTTTCGTGTTTTTGGTTATAAGGTCATCTATTACTTGGAGAATATAAAGATAAAAAGCAAATTACACTTTAGGTATACCTGGAGTGCGTGCTAGGTTACGCCAATGACCAGCGGGGATGGATCATCCTTGACTGGGAAACAAAAGCAGTTTCCGTACACCAAAACGTGATTTTCATGAAAATATTTTCTTTTTCCAAAACAATAGAATATTTTCAGAATAACATGATCTGTTTGGCATTGTTGACGTCACAAAGAGTTTTTCACAAGCCACAGCGTCAGAAGGGGAATTGAATTCAATGGAGAGCTAATTAATCTCATCATCAACACCTAATCTTCCTCCCAAACCTCTATCCAACAAAACTCAGGACCTCAGAGATGATCCTTCCAGGCCTGAGAGAAGGAGAGTCTTTAGAAGCGATCTAGAAGAAGAAGAAGAACTCCAACAACATCAATGCTCAAAGCACGCCTCACTAGCCACTTGCAGTGGAACAAAATATGGGGAACACAGTTCTACTCATTCCTATGCACACGCCTCCATTAGTAGTGACCGCATCAGGGAAACATGCTCAAGTATTTGGGATCCATGATCCAAAGGGAATAGAACATGCAATGTGATCATATGGCAAATTAGAGTGGATCAGGGTGATGAAACAAGAGATTAGCCTTATCAACATTTCATAACTGGGTCCAAATACCTAGGCCCAAGGCGCAAATCATCTTACGCAGGCTATGGATAGGACGATAAAAAAGGACGAGCGAGTGATCAAGCGCAAAGCTAGCCGAGCCCAGGAATCATGCCTGGGCATGTAAAATTGACGAACTCGATTAGGAAAGAACCCCATGGCATACCAGTGCACCATCAGTTGCCTATTATAGATATAAATAAAGCCGACAGTCAATCGCTGTAATTTTGCTCACAAAATTCAGTTCACAGACAAATGATGGATTATTGGAACATGCGCATACATGTGCTGCCGTACCCAACACATACAAAGACGATGGAGATATGTATTCTAAAGGATTGTTGTAGCCGCTAGCTTACAGTGACGTGGATTGCGGTCCCGGCCTGAACGATGCAAAGAGTACATCAGGATATGCTATTTTCTTTGCTGGTGGCCTAGTAGATTGCACTCAGCAAATACCATGCATAACATTCTTGTTGAATTGCATAGTTAAGTATAATGAGAAATCTTTGTGAGAACACTTGCACTTAGAAAATACTCTTCAATCCAATCATAGAAATAACCCCATGCCAAAATAAAACTTATGTTTTGATTTGATATGATAAGAACAAAATTAATTTAAACCGGGTTTTAAACGAAAGAGCGTAAAGATCAGGATTCATACAATACGAAAGAAAAGCGATTGAGTCATATACTATTGTTCAATCATAAAAAAAATCAATACTAGTTAGAAAAAGTCATATTCCGGAATTTTATCTATATTTATATGTATTCATATTATGTCTATATTTTCTAATACAAGATATGTAAGAAAACTAATTAAAGCCACCCGGGAGAAGCCTATGCTCCTGTTGAAGTGCCTAAAGACCACAGCTGGAAAGCATATACTTGATGAGAACTCCCCTCATACTTGCATACTTGATGCTTTCACTGATGATGATTTTGCTGTTAAAACATAACCCCACAGCACATCTAGTTATATAATCTACCCGACTGGGGCAACCAATCTATTGGCTATTCAAGAAATTGTTCATCACAGCCTTCTCTACTACTGAAAATAAACATATTGCCATGTGTTAAAATCATTACTTCTCATCGGAAAATCCAGATCGCGTTATTCACTATTATAGTTAATTTATACTTTTAACTAGCCAATCCTATCTTGATAAATTTATTTAATAATAGTAATGAATGAATTACATAAATATACTTATGTCGAGAGAGAATATATGGATGCATATTTATGTGTGTCCATGTACGTGAGTGTTAAAGCCAATGTGAACCATTCCGGAGCTGTGAAAATTAAAATTTTCAAAACTTTACCAGTGATTATGGCAGTCAATCAGTTTAAAACAGTAAAACAAAATACCGGTTTTAATTAATAGTATCGGATATCATACTTGATTTGTTATATATAAATTAATCTTCTACTGTATAGAGAGAATAAATGAATATATGTTTTTGATTGTACGTTTGCATGTTATGTGTGTGTTTAAGTGCATGTCCGTCTGTAGAAGTAGAAACACATCTATATATATATATATATATATATATATAGGTGGTCAGACTAATCAGTGATAGTTAATCCGGCCAATAGAAAGAGAGAGAGAATTAGTGAATTAATTTCATACATATAAATGTGTATCAAACTACCGTCTCTTATTCCTTGTATCCTCCTAGCTCCGTAAGTCCACTGCAAAAACAGCCAATACCGATTAGTATATAAAAATGCTTAGTTATTAAATTTCATTCCTGTTCTCATATATCATAATTGTGAATAGTAAATATTTATACATACATATATGCCTCCCTGCCTATCTACATACACGAAGCAATAATGCATACAACCATTAACAACATAGTGACCCATAAGTACAAAGAGGTATAGATAGATAGATAGATAGATAGTAAGATATATCCACCTATGTATACGGAAGTGTAAGCGATTCTCCAGACTATATCCCTTATAATTATTCTTGGCTGCTAGTAAAAACTCGTTTGCTTCCTTGTTTCGATTGGCTGTACAGGTTGATGTATGAGTAGATGTATAAATAGAGAGAGATTTGTGGATTGGAAGAGGAAGAGAGAGTAGGGGGAGAGAGCAATAGTAGCGTTTTTAGAAGGTAAGCTAATAATGCGTGTAGTGTATAGGGTACTTGGAAAAAAAGTGATATAGTGTAGTAATGGGGGTGGTAAAGAGGTAAAGAGATTAATCGTTATGTATGTATGTATGTATGTATATAAATATATGTATGGTAGTATACTAGTATATATATAATTCTTTTATCCCGCATACTCTGCCTATATAGTAGAGCCAATTCCACCCTAGCAAATGGGGCAATCCAGTGATCTAGACATAATCCACGCTCATTGGACATAACCTCGTTCAAAGACTTCTCGGCCTATGTATCTCCAGCATTAGTAGTATTTCAACAGTTTAACATTATATATATTATTCAACGTATATTATAGTATAGTATGTATATGAGTAATATATCGAGATTGGGTAGGAGGATTTGAAGTAAAAGAAAGGAAGCAAATGATAAAAAGAACAAGAATAACCGTAATAATAATAATAATAGTTATAGTAATAATAATAATAATAGTAATAATAATAACAATAGAAATACTA